>CANXYI010147315.1:0-18077 GCA_948208565.1 Hura crepitans
TAGAAGATATTGTGAGATTGCACAGGGTGCCACTTGCCATCATATTTGATCGAGATCCTAGGTTCACTTCCAGATTATGGAAAAAATTACAAGATACTTTAGGTACCCGTCTTACCTGTAGTATAGCTTTCCACCTATAAACAGATGGGCAATTTAAGCAGGTCATACAAATACTTAAGGATATGCTATGTAGTTGTGCCATAAAGTTCAAGGGAAATTAGGATTAATATTTACCTTTGGCTAAATTTGTATACAATAATAGACATCAGGCCAGTTTAAGCTTGTCTCCTTACAAGTCATTGTATGGCAAGAAATGTAGAACTCTCCTATGTCAGAATGAGGTAGGTGAAAATAAACTCATGGGACCCGATTTGATCAGAGATGCTGAGAAGAAGGTCAAAATTACCAGAGAAAGATTAAAAGCTACTTCATACTGACAGAAATCATACACTGATTTAAAACAAAAAGACATTGAGTATAAGGTTAGTGAAAAAGTGTTTCTTAAGGTATCACCATTGAAAAAGATGCTTTGATTTGGAAAAAGAGGTAAGCTAAGTCTAAGATTTATCAGTCCATACGAGATTATAGAATGTATAGGATTGGTAGCTAATCAGTTAGTTTTACCACCAGAATTACAATAAATTCATGATGTATTTCATCTATCCATGCTAAGGTAATATAGATATAATCCTTCACATGTTATACCTATGGAGGAAATCCAAGTATAGCTAGATTTGATGTATGAAGAAGAACTAGTGTAGATTTTGGCAAGGGAAGTTAAAGAATGAAGAAATAAAGTTGTACCATTAGTGAAAGTGCTATAGAGGCACTAAAAAATGAAGAGGATACTTGGGAAAGTGAGAAGCAAATAAAGGCTCAGTATCTTCACTTATTCTCAATAGGTAAATTTTAAGGAAAAATTCTGTAAAGAGTGAAAGGAATTGTAATGCTCGAAAACCCAAGCATAATGAATAGTACTTCTCAAGATATAAATAGTATTTTTAAGCAATAAGGTCATATTAAGGTGGCCAAAGGGGAGTACTAGTCATAGAACTTAGATGGGAAAAATAATGATGAAAACAAAGTTATTAGCACTAACCACTAAACTAAGAAAATTTTTCATGTCAAGAACTAGTGAATAGTGACTTAAGTTTGCATCAAGTTGAAAAATGGTAGGGATATGCCTAGATTGACCCAAAAATAGAATGACATGAAGGTCAAAAATTACAAATAGTCTAATGGGGGTGAAATCAGATTTTTTTGAGATCGATTAATATTTTATTTTAATTTCTTGAAAATGCGAATGAATAGTTAATTGAGTTGCATTTGAATTTTGGACTTAAGAATTTATAAGTCCCCAAATTAAGAATTTCTATAATTTCTAGCATTGAAAGAAATAATTTTTGAGGCCTTGAACATTAAAATCACATTTTCAAAGTTTAAAACATAAATAGGATTAATCTAGACTTATCAAATTGCCATATGATATGATCTAGACCATTCAAGCTCTTAATATAAAAGGTAGCATGTGTGGTGTGTGCCACTTATGTGAAACCATCTTCCATATCCCTTTCCCTTATATGGCTAATGTCATTCTTCTCCTCCTTTCCCTTTCTTTTTTTTATATTAAAATCCTAAAACAAAGCCATTTTTATGAAGTGACCCCTTAATCTTACCTCCACAGTCTCTTGAGCATGATTCTAGTGAGAAAAATTGCAAAGGAAAGCTTAATTTGAAAGATTTTGAATCTTAGTGAATAGTGATAAAATATTATATAAGTGTTTCTTTTTAAGGTTTCGTATTTTTATAATGTAGCATTTGAAGTGAAAATGATGGATATGTGCTCAAATTTCAATTTGGATATGAATAGCATTTATTATTAATTTTCGAAGGTAAAACCCTATTATGGTTGTAGAAAAAGAGAGAGAATTATTGGAGAAAGGTAAGGACAAGGCTTAAGAGGTGTAATTAGAGTGAATTTAATGAAATAAGTGTTGTATGATGCTTATGTGTGCCATTAAATTATGTGTGCATGTGTATGGAATAGTTGAATTATGTGTCTATGTATGTGTTTGTACATAGTGAGTGTGTGCATGGGATAAGGCAATAAATATGAATATGAATGCATGAAGAAAGGATTGAAGAACAATGTATATGTGTGTGAGAGTGAAATGGCCAAATGGTATGGCCATGACACATATTTGTGCACATGTGTAGTTGAGTGCATATTATGTGTAAATGAGTTGGTTGTTCAGTTATAAGCATGATTGATGTGAGAAACTGATAGGAATTTCGCTATATATACATTTTTGTATAATGGCCGGATGGTGTACATTAAGGTCACATGGTGTTTATACATGAACTAAAGGAAGGTGAATACATGAATAAGCCTTAATATGTGTGGTAACTATGAATGGGATAAAGAATGGTAAATGATTGAAGTGTATGTGCAAATTGTTAACATCGCCATATGATGAAGCATGAAAATAGTGTGATAAACACTTAACCTAATATTGTATAAAAAAGGCGTTAAATTATGATTATGTGTGAGACAGTATTGTAATGTAAATGTATGATAACTATCATAATGAGAAATGGTGAAATGAGATATTGAAGAAGTATGCTTTGAAACATTAGAGTGATGGCTAAACCAAATGTATGTATGTTACTTTGGACGAAATAAAAGGAATGGCAACATATGGAATGAAAATGAGAAAATGACCAAGTTAAGTAAACAATAAATGATAAATGGAATTAGCCTATATTAGCTAGACTACTTACTTAATAGGTTGATTAGCCAATAAGGGAGTTAGCAGCTGCTAGTGGCTTTAGCGCATAAGAATCATTTCTTATTGTATGGTAAGTGAAACCATTAAGACTTTTTGATGTTAACCCTGTACACCTTTAAATATTAGGAGGTCCATAAGGGTTGATTCCTACTATCCTAGTATATGATATTAGGAGGTCCATGAGTGTTGATCTTTGTTGTATTATGCCAAGGGATATTGGGAGGTCTATAAGGGTTAATCCCTACTGTCTCAATGTTGGGAAGTCTATGAGGATTGTCCTTACCATTCCAGCATTAAGAGGTTCTTAAGAGCTAATCCCTACTATCGAATGGGTTGTGGTAGGTGCAGTTATTAAGGTCCATAATATGGGCCACCGCTCAACTTTGGATCCTATTATCCAATGTTAAAAGTGTATCTTTTGAGAATGGGCCTTAAGACTAAAATAAACAAAATGACATAATGTTTTATTGTGATTTTGCGTCTTGATATGAATGGCAATAAAATAATGAAATAATGAATTAGGTTAGCTTAATTATAATTTATAATACGATAAGTTGAACATAATGCTGCATGAACAAATTAAGTACATAACTAGAAATATGAGATAATTGTAAGACAATCATGTGTGGATGGAATACTTTGCATGGTGTATGATGTATGTGTGCATGATACAATTCATGTTTCATAAAATTTACCACCATACATTTTCTTAGAGTGTCAATTTTTCGATGTATAGGTCAAAGATAGTAGATCAAGTTTAGCCTCAAGAAATAGTGTAGTAGCCAGCTAGCCCATAGGGTATACCTTTTGATATTTTTGAGGCTAGTATTATATAAGGGCACTCATGCATAAAAATGGGTTAGGGCTCAGTTGTGTGTATAAATTTGTTTTGGGTTGTAAATATTAAAAATAAGTTTTATAATATTAATGCTTATAAGGCACATGACTTAAGTGTGCAAATGTGATGACTGAGATAATTGTATTTGCTACTATTGAAATGAATATTCCAGAGGATCAGATAGATCCCTTGTGATATGGTGATGATGAGGATTTTTATAGAAGTGCCTTTTTATAGGTTTAAAATTTTTTATTTTTTCACCTGAAAAACATTATGCTGTTGGATTTTTTACAAGACATGTCCCGTAACTGATTGCTTAAAATAAACCCATATTCATGATAACAAGAGTTAATATAATAATCAAGGAAGGGTTTTTAAATGATAAAGAGATGGCAATGTGATATCTCTTATTCGGGTCCAATGGTGGATCATGGAAAGAGTGTCACATTAGGTAGTATCAGAGCAGGTTTAGGCATTCCTAAGCATATAATATATAAGTGCCACATGATTAGTGCTTTGCATCCAGTAAAGCTACATAACTTGCAGTTGATATTTTTTCTTTTGTAGTGAACCAAAATGAGTGAGCATACCCCACCAAGCAAAGGGGAAGAGGTGGCTAGTCATGCACCAACAACCATTCATGAGCTTGCTAGTTCAGTAACCCTAGTGCTTAGCGATGTTGTATGTCTTACACAAGCACAATCTCAATTGGTGTTGCTATAGTAGATTATTAATTTACTGAAATAGACCACTACTATAGTTTCTCTATTGCCATCACCACTAGTTCTAGCATAGCCCTCATAGCCTTAGGCTCTGTAAAAGATCTATCTAAAAAGGGTTAAAAAGATATGGGCACAAGATTTTGGATAAACAATAGAAGATGATACAACCAAGGCTGAGTATTGGCTAAAGTTGACAGTTGGGATTTTGTAGTAGCTATAATGCACCCTGAAGGAGAACTTGATATGTACAACCTCTCTCCTATGAGAAGAAGCCTTCCACTTATAGAACACTACAGTTGAACATAAGCTTATAGAGGATAAGACCTAAAATTTTTCATCTAAGAGTTTAGAAAGAGATATATCTCAGAAACATACCATGATAAGAAAAGGTAGGAATTCTTAGATTTGAAATAGAGATAGAGATCTATATTTAAGTGTGAGAAAGGTTTTTCTTGGTTAAGTAGACAAGGGAGTTCATTCTTATAGAAGAGAAAGATGTAAAAGGTTTGAAAAATGCCTTAACATTGAGATCTAAATGCAAATAGCTACATCTAAGATTAGAGAATTTGCTTCCTTATTGTCTATAACATATGCCATGGAGGAAATGTTGAAATAGAGAAAAGATACCTTCTTGAAGAAAAAGCCTTCCACACTAGGGCAAGCCAGTTTAGCCCTAGATATAAGCAAGTGAAAAAATGGCAATCAGGCCCCACAACTATCTTAAAAGCAAAGTCAGACATAGAGGATAAGCTAGGGATACTAGTTCAAGCCTAAATCATAGTAATAGGCCATTTGTGCATCTATCTCTACATCTAGGAGTACACCACCTATGTGCAGGACTTTTGGCAAAAAACACTAAGGAGTTTGTTGGCAGACTAGGTGAAAAAAGTGCTTTATATGTGGGTTCGAGAGCATTACCAAAAGACTACTCCAAGAAACATGTTTATGCCACTCAATTTCAAGCCTCTTCACCTGTACCTAGTAGAGGCCTTAGGGAGAACAAGAATAATAAAGTTAGGACAAGTTAGAGGTCAAAATTAGAGGCTCAAGCACCTACACAGCAATACGCTATTTGGCTCAAAGAGGAAGTTGAGGCACCTAATGTTATTATGGCTACTTTCTTTTTATTTTATCCCTACTATCCTGATGTTAGGATGTCCATGAGAATTATCCTTGCCATTTCAGTATTAGGAGGTTCCTAAAAATTGATCCCTACTATCAGATGTATTATGCTAGGTGCAGCTACCAAAGTCCATAATATAGGCTACTACACAAGTGTGGATCCCATTGTCTAGTATTAAAACTATGTCTTTTAAGTATGGGCTTTAAGATTAAAATGGACAAAATGATATAATGTTTCATTATAAGTTTGTGTCATGATATGAATGGCAATAAAAGAATGAAAGAATGAATTAGGTTAGCTTAATTATAATTTATAATATGATAAGTTGAATATAATGTTTTATGAGCAAATTAAGTACATAACTGGTAATATGAGATAATGGTAAGACAATTATGTGTTGATGGAATGCTTTACATGGTGTATGATACATGTATTCATGATACAATGCATGTTTCATTAAATTTGCCACTAAGTATATGCTTAGCATGTCAATTTTTCAATCCGTAGGTTAAAGACAATAGATCAAGTTCAGACATAAGAAGCAGTGTAACAACCAGCTTACCTATAGGGTATACCTTTTGATATTTTTGTGGCTAGTATTATACAAGGGAACTCATGTATAAAGACTATTTAGGGCTCAGTTGTATGCATATATTTTGTTTTGGATTGTAAATATTAAAAACAAGTTTTATAATGTTGATGCTTATGAGATGCATGACTTTTATATATATGTTTGAATTTAATCATGAGGTAACTAAGATAACTGTATGTGCTATTGTTGAAATGAATATTCTAAAGGATAAGATAAATCCCTTGTGATATGGTGATGAAAAGGATTATTAAAAAAGTGCCTTTTTCCAGGTTTAAATTTTTTTTTCACCTGGATAGCTGTTACATTGCCAAATTTTTTGACAAGACATGACACGTAGCTGATTGGTTAAAATAAACCTATATGCATGATAATAAGAGTTAATATACATAATCAAAGAAGAATTTTAGAAAGATAATAAGATGGCAACATGATATCTATTATCCAGGTCTAATGGTGGATCAAGTAAGGGGTTTCACAAAGGCAAACAACCTTCTACTATTGCCAAAGAGACTAGCTCTAAAGGGACTTAATTCTATTATAGTAAGACTAGATATTGGAAGAGAAATTCCAAGGCCTACTTACAATCTCAAAAAATGAGAAGAATGGTGATGCCTCTACTTCAAGTATCTATTTTATTAAGATAAATACTAATATTGCTTTTGATAATCATACATGAGATTAGAACTAATTCTGATTTGTAAGGACTAAAGAGCAATAAAAGATTGAATAAAGGCAATGTAGCACCCAGTAGATGGATTGAAGTGAGTGATGTTGCATTATGACACCTCCTACTCGAAACCTTACTAATTCAAATAAGAGATGACATGACAATTAACTTATCTTAAACTTACCATTATCTTCTTAAAACCTTTTATGTAGAAATCACACATATTATCATAACAATCTTAATACAACAAAATTTTGATAGCATGATGGCTGCATGATGATATATCCCAAATTAAACCTATAAAAAAATAGCCTTCTATATAATCTTAATTACTAACCAACATTCTAGATCCATCCGGTCCTCATCTCATCTCAACATCCCAAGAAGTCATATCACAACATGCATTCACATCCACACAAATGCAACTCATAAAAACATAACCTATGTAATATATGTTTACATCCCAACATGCCTTTTTCATAATACATATCACAAATTCTAGTCCTATTATGATTAAATATGAGTGCCATCTACATATGAAATTACATTATGCTATAAAGCTAAAATATACCAAAACACTTGTGGCTAACTTCACTTCACTGCACTGCTACTATTGATGCTGGCTGAAGATGTCTATCTACTACCTACGCATTGAAAAATATGATACACTAAGCATAAAGCTTAGTGGTGTATTTAATAAAATATTCTTACACACATATGCACACAAATTCATATTAAGCATGCATTGTCATGTAAAGTCATAACATACCAAATGCACACACATTGTTATGCTCATTGTTTACCTGCTTAAACTTGTCACATTACCTTAATCTAGTCATAACATACATATTCTCACTTTATGTTTATCAAGCCTCTTATTCATTTTATAGTACACATAATTTAAATTACTTAATTAGCTACCCATATCTAACAAACATGAATCCCAATACAAGATATCGAGAACATGATGTCTAATGACCCATATTTTGGACCTAATGCCTACTATACAAACATAATAGGATATCATAATTGTGCAATGGTCTTATTGAACCTGACAATGGCTACACCTATCTAAAATTATCTGCACAAGTTCTATTAGACCTATCGGCAGCTACACCCATATAAATCATCATGATATATCATGTGTGGTCGCCTAAATAAACCTAACAGTAGCCACACCTACATAAAAATATTACCAAATGTCTAGTAGCTGCTAACTCCCTAGTTGATAGGTCAACCTAAACAATAAGTTATCTAACACATATAGGCTTTCAACACTCTACTTTTTACACTTTGACATTATATCATATTGGTACGTAATACATGATTATAATCATACCTATATTGCAACTTATGTTTATTACATCTCTCATGCAACTTATACATGTGTGCACGAAAATGCATACATGTAACATATATATAATTTACTTATTTCTAACATATAGCATTCCTTTCTATTGAAAATTATATTAGCATGATTAATCATCCAAATTTAGCTCAATTTTACACATTTTAACCATATTGTCATAAATCACCATTTTACCCTTTTTACACATATCATTCGACCAAGTGTATATTTCATCAATAAAATTATTTTATCATTATTTCTCTATTATTTTCAATTACTTAGCATACAATAAACCTTATTATACTATCATAGTTATTTTAGGACCATTCATACTACTAAAATAACAAGTTACATAATATACATATAAACTTAAAATGCAAAAACATGCAAAGTGTACAAATATTTTATTGAATACACATATAAAGTAATTTATCGGTGTCCTAAATATCACTTTACAACTTTTCTTTGCCCTTAGCTTACCTCTCTTCCATTTTATCTAAATTCCATAATAGGTAATATGTTAAAAAAAAGCATAGAAGAACCTACACTAATAAAAACTTGAAAATAGCACCCATACCGTACTTTTGAGCATGCATAATATTGTAGAAAAATATTAGAACTACAAAAATATGCTAACCTAGCTTATGAGTTTCCAAAACCCTAAAATAAACATTGTAATAAGGCTCTAAACACAATGAGGATCAATTTAAGTATAATATTTAAGGTTTTTACATGAGAATTTATGGTGTTTGAAGAAAAATGGGAGAGGGAGCTTCCATAGGAGATGGCATTGGCTTCTCAAAGTGAGGAAAAAGATGGATTAATAATCTTATGTTATGCACACATATGCACCCACCATTTATAGTAAACTCACAGACAGTTACGATTAAGCCACATAATAATCCAATGGTTAGATTTAATCCTATTTATTTTTTAATCTTCAAAAATTTCTTCTTAAACTTTATGATCACCAAAATAACTTCTTAAGACACCAAAAATTCTATAATTTCATAATTAAAAGACTCCTCAAATTTCATGCCCAAAAGCCAAATGAAACATGCTTAACTATTAAATCTCATAAAAAAGAAATTCAGAAGAAATACTTATCAACATTAGAAAATTTTAATTTCTTTACTATTAGACTATTTAGAATTTTTGACCTTCAGCTTATGCTATTTTTGGGTCAATCTAAGCTCATCTTGACCTTTTTATATCACATCCCAAACTAAGATTACTATCCATTAGATATCAACATAAAATAATTTTCTAGTTTAATGGCTACTTCTAATTCTTTGGTGTCATGCCTTATTTTTCCCATTAAAGTTTCATAACTAGTACACCCCCTCTAGGTCACTTTAGTGGGATACACTACTTGGGAACCTTAATCATAACCCAAGAAGCACTGTTTATGATGCCAGGTTTTATGGGCATTACAGGTGATGTGGACCTGTGCATGGCAAATAGAGCAAGAGTTGTTGTATCATCTGTAAGGACATATCATCTCTGTTTGCCTTTTGGATTATTTTTGGAACTTTAAAATTGTTTTTATGTTCCTTCTATTAACAAGATTATTATTTCTATGTCTTATCTTATTAAACATGATTTTGAGATTTCCATTAATAAGAGCAAGGGTTGCTTAGTTTAAACAAATAATATATTTTATTATTCTGCTTCAATTATTAATGGGATATATATATTCTTGATAATGAAAAAGATATTTATAACATAAATACTAAGAGATAAAGAGTTGATAGCTTAAAACCATCTTTCATGTGGCACTATTAACTTGGTTATATAAATGAGAAACCTATGACTAAGTTACACAAATCGAGTGACTTAAGTTCATTTGATCATGAATCATTTGAAACATGTGAATATTATTTAATGGTCAAAATAACAAAACACCTTTTAATGGAAAGGGTGAATATGTAAGTGGTTTATTAAAGTAAATACATTTAGATGTATGTGGTCTAATGACCACACATGAAAAGTTGGTTATCTCTACTTTATAACCTTTATTAATGATTATTAATGATATGGGTATGTGTACTTGATAAAGTACAAATCTAAAGCCTTTAAAAAGTTCAAAGAATTCAAAAATGATGTTGAGAAGTAACTTAGCAAAAGTATTAGAATGCTTCAACCATATCAAGAAAGAGAAATATTTAAGTCAAAAATTCAAAGGCATCTATAAGAGATAATGGCATATTATCTTGATGAACTCCTTCTTATGCACCATAGCATAATGGTGTATTTAAAAGGAGAAATTAAACCCTGTTAGACATGGTTCAATCCATGATAAGCTTTGCTAATTTACCCAAGTCATTTTGGGGCTATGCATTGGAAATTGCTATTTATATTTTAAACAAACTTCCATTTAAGTCAGTTGATGTTACACCATATGAGATATTGTATAACAAGAAACTAACTCTTTTACATATGAAACTATAGGGATGCCCTTCTTATGTGAAAAGAACAATTTCAGATAAGCTAAATGCTAGATCTAACAAAAGATTATTTATGGGGTATCTAAATGATCCTTTTGGATTATGATGCCCTTTACCTGAACCACTCTCGGATCCAATGATGAATGACACATAACTGATATCAATCTTCTATACATCCTTAATATTTACACTTAATAACATAAAATTATTACCATGTAAACCTTATGAATAGCAATTATGTAACTAATAAATAATAGGTAAACTATTTGGGCTCATCATGTCAAAATTTTGATAGCATAATAGTTGTCTAGTGACACTTTCCAAAATAGAAACCTACAGAAAAACACACTTCAAAAAGCTTCAACACATCACAAACCACATCAACTCCTCATTCTCAATATAATCTAACACATATAAATATCTCATCTCATAAAAAAGGCATTATAACTCATACTCATCCAAAACTACTTATAACTTATATATAAACCCATTCTTAAAATGTTACAAAACACTTTAAACATATTAGGCTTAAATGCCCTTACGTACAAACATATAAATGGCAACTATACATTAAAACTATGTATAAACAATACGTACCAAAAAGACCCTTCTTATGATCCTTAAATTACTAGGGAATTATAACTTTAACTTTTTAATCTACACTTTAACCTACGTGTCACAAAAACGAATATGATGCACTAATCTTCAAAGTTTAGTGGTGTATCCAAAAATAATAAGCATAAACCATACACACATTCACATGTATGTTAAGTTAAATTATTTTTGATTATATGGATTAAAGTATTTATGATTAATATCATGCAAACATGTAATACCATTATGAATCATACAAGTTGTACAAACTTAATTGGATTTGCATTCATATTTTAAATAGCATAAATATTTTCATTTGCCCATACTCAATATATAATTATCCATGTGCTAGATAATAGGACTCCTAGGCTCTAAAGGCAATATATTCGACGATAAAAGTAATTACTAGACCCAAAGGTTATAGACTAGACCCAAAGGTCATAGACTAGACCCAAAGGTCATTATTAGGCCAAAGGCTATAATTAAGTACAGAAGTACCCTAGTAACTGCTAATCTCCTTAGTTGATCGGTTAACCTATCTAGACTAGGTTGTTAACATTCATATAAGCATTTCTTTTCTTTGATTATGTTCATTCTACGTTATTATACAATTTAGCATTAATGCTTGTAATTAGTTAACATAACTAACATCTATAAATTCTCAAGAAATACTTACTCGACAAAAGCCTTCATTTTGTAAAAACCAATATTCTCCTTATAAAGCCATTTGGCCAACAAACATTATAGTCATACTATCACATTCCTTAATTATACAAAATTAAATTATAACATAATATAAATCACATTCTTTATCATATAACTTAAAACAACAATTATCTTGTATCTTAATTCCTACCATATCTTACTTAAGCTTATAAACTAATACACGTTTACAACTATAAACATCAAATACCTAAAATCAATATAGCCATATACATATTTAATTCATATTTGCCTTATCTCTACCGTGTTTCGATTCACTTAACATTTTTATGCATCATATACATACTTGCATCAAATTTGGTTTTTATAACTAATTTAAGCCTAAGCATGTCATTTTCTCATTTGAAACATACAATTTGTAATGACCTAAAAATCTCGACTTTTATGAATAGTACTTTCCCGAGATGTATAGTGTTCTTAAGACTCGGGATGCACTGAAGCTATCAAATGAAAGTATTAATCATGAAATGATTTTGGACAAAGTTTAAAACCAATCAAAAAGTCATTTGATTGATTAAAAATGCTAAGAAAGTTTTTACAGTAGTGTTTTTGTGAACAGTGATCAAGGCAAAGCTAAATAATAAAATAATCTAAAAGTTGCTTAGAAAATTATAGGACATATACAACTTGATGCTCAAAATTTCTAATTAGCCTGTTGGCACTAGAATCATAAATTTTAGAGGTCGGGAAGTATTTTATCTAAAAATCGGGTAACATAAAAATAGTGTAATAATTCGATTTTTCACTTTTTTTTACCTTTAATTTTTAGAGGATTGTGGGACCATAATTAAGTGAATTTTTGAGTGGTTAATTGAATATAAATAGAGCTTAAAAGAGGAAGGAAAAAAGGGAAAAGAGAGGGAAAAAAGATAAAATAATAATATAATTTTGGGAAATTGTAAATAAGGTCAAAGTTTTTCTTTTGGGTCAGACTCATACCCTCTTCTGCCCCTTAAGAAGCCAACGGCTTCCTCTACTCCTCCCTTCCATTTTTTTCTCTTTAATCCACCATTTAAAGGCTTGTTTGTCTTAATTAATCCACTCTCAGGTGCCTTCATAGGATTTATAGCTTGTGGGAAGTAAGAAAATCGAAAGAAAACAAAGGAATTGGCTCAGTTTTAGTGACAGTGAATAGTAATCATTTTTGGTTCAAGTAGAAATTTTTGAAACTCAACATTTTTCCCATATTCCATAGGTGCCCAAGAGTGTATTTATGCTTTAATTTTGTCGTTTTATGTTATTATTGATTTATTATGAATTTTTAAAAATTGAATCTATAATGAGCAGTTGAGAAAATGCAGAAGGCTCAAGATAAAGGGAAATTGAAGGTGTGAGCAGTCTTTAGGGTCACATTGCGATCATTCTGGTATGTGAAATCAATTAATCTTAAGAAGAATTAAGAATGCCCTAAATTTCCATCATATTTAATATGTGTAGTTGATGTAATAAATGAATTAAAGTAGTTTGATTTGTGTAATTTATCATTTGCATTGGCTTATATGATGTATAAATGATGTGTGTGATGTGTAAAATATATGTTAATTAATGACATTGGTATGGAATGGTTAAATGGCACATTGGCTAAATGGTATATTTGAGTTCCTTGCAATGTATATATTTGTTTACATATGTGCATGACATGGAGTATATTAGGTTGATGTAGGAAGATTGTTATATGTGTGTAAATACATAAATTGAGTATGGATGATGTGTGGGAAACATGATGGTGGAATGGCCTTAATGAGTCTAAAAATGGATATGTTTATTTATTGTATGAGCACAATGTAGATTATGATGGTTTAAACTAGAATGATGATATTATGTATTAAAATGAGGAAATTGTGCCTTTTTGGAGTGTGGAAGCCTTATGGCCGAATGATGTTATTGGATTTTAGTGTGTATATGATATGTTATATTGCACTAAAAGACATGTTATGGGTGTTTACACATTAGTTACATAATAATGATAGTGTTAATTTTAGTGGCATTTATGCATGAATGCATATGATGTATACATGTATAAGGTTGTATGTTATTTTATGTAAGATTTGGAATTTATAATTTTTCTCTTATAATGCATTATACAACAATATGGATTTTGTGCATCATATGAGCTTAGTGGCCAAATGGACACAATAGGCAACAGTGTGAAATGCATGAAATTAAGCATGAAGTGGACATTTATGGTTAATTATTTGATAATGACCATGAGATGATAAAGGTAAGGTTGGTAAGGATAATTTAAGCATACAGGGCTTTATGTTTGCTATCGTAGACATTTGAATGTGGCATTGTATTAACATGATTTATATGATTATAATTAATATCATAAAAATGTTAAGTTTCCCGATTCGGTCATTTGTTGACCTTACCACATGCAAAAGTCATTTTTAATCTACTTAAATTGGTGGAACAAAAAGTAAACATGTTTGATGGCCCATATGCTTAATAACCTAAACGGATAGGTTAACTTATCAACTAGGGGGTATAGTAGCAATTGTTAGGACACTATGATGCTTTTTGATGTTTTTAGTCTATGGTTCACTTTTAGTCTAACCCAAAAGCCCACATATGTTTAAGCTTCGGATCCACATTGGTAAATAAATTTGGCTTCATAAATGGTAGTAATGGCTATCATGCTATGTTTGATCTTTAGATCCATATTGGTAGATGGGCCTTCAACTTCATAAATGTTATACTAGTCGTCCACCCTTTTTATTCATAGGACATGTGTTCTGGTCATATGGGCAAATAAAAAATGACATTTGAAAATGCTTAATAAAGAGTTTTGTCTTAATGCATAAAATTACCAAATTTGCATGTGGAATGCATTATTCATGTTCATATATGAATTATATTATTTTTATGTTAATGCTTAACTCATATATGGTTCTGTAGCATTTTACAAATCATGGACTATGCATGTTGTGATAAGTGAGAAAAATGGTTATCTTTATTAATGATGTGGCATATTGCATGAATTACTTCAATTTCACCATTAAGCAAATTGCTTAGCACTTCATTTCGTTTGCAATGCATAGGTTAAAAGGATAATTGAGCCCAAGCCTCGAGACATCAAAACAAGAAAGAGAAGGCCATTATTGTGGTACTCTTTGATGTATGTAGTTAGATTATGTGATGTATATACATAGTAAAAGCACTCTTATGTTAGATGTAATTAGTCTTGGGCCTAAACAATAATGTTTTTGAAATTATAACTTATATATGGTCTATAACCTTATTTTAAACATTTTGGTTTGTTTTATGCATGTTTGTTTTCTCTTCTTAAGGTTGAGATTGTGTTAATATTGATTGTTGTATTGGAGTGATTAGAAGGATCATAGAGATGAGGAAATGATTGTGAAATGTTTTAGAACTGTTTTTATTAATTGCAGGTTACTATTCAAAATTTGGAATAGAGCTTGGTATAGCTATTATGCTATTGGAATTTTGGCATGAGGATTCTCAAATTTGAATATCTAACACAATTTTCAAAAGGTTTTTGAAAACTCACTTTTTGGTATTTTAAGTACACATGGTCAATTATTTTAAATAAATGTTATATGTCATGAGATCAGATAACTTGTTATGTGCACACACTTTAGTTGTGTTTGGCAATCAGTTGGTGACTGGACCAGGAAAGGGGTGTCATACAATTACATGCTAATCATTCAAATCACTTACCATAAACATTTCATGCCTTACATATACATACAAATACATACACACACACACACAAACACACACATATACATTTACATACATACATAAATACATACATACATACATACATACATATATATATATATATATATGTATATAAGCACACACACATATACTCTTTCTTTCACTTATACTTAGAATCAACATCATAATTGTAACACCTCATTACCCAATCGATAGCCGATTCAAATATAGGATGACACAAGCTATATCTCTCACTCGATTCAATTGCTGGATTTGGATGAAAGATATTGCACTAACTTATTTAACTTACTATTATTAACTACACACACCTATCTACAATCATATAACCTAGGGCCCACTATTTTCATTTATATGAGTGCCAATCTAATAACTTTACTCACTTGTGTACATGTGTTGCTAAATTGAATCCCTTAACCTACGTTGCTTTGCTTGATGCTGCTACTTATACTCCTATCTACTACCTACACACCAACAAAAGCCAGTATACTGAGCAATAATGCTCAATGGTGTATTTAATGAAATATATATGTAACATGCAAGCACATAAGCATGCATCGTAAATATGATAACATTAACAATTTATAACAATCTTATGTCACAGCATATAAATACTTATAAGATATTAGGTTAAATGTATACTCATTGATGCAACATATATTTACACAGTATAAATAAAATTTTCCCTTCTCTAATTAGCAATATAAATCGAGTGCATAGTTCTCTTAACAATTAATACTTCATATTCAGTCTACTTTCTTTATTTAACACTATTCTTGTCCCTTTAAACATCATCTTCTCTTTACTTCTATATTACATTCACATACTAACATATTATAGTATAACCATTTCTTACATTAATTTATCTTATGCTATAGAAATAATATGTTATTTATTTGGCTTCCTAGTTTGGTTATTTTGCTTCTAACACTTTTTGTATAATCATTTTAATTTACCACATTGATTTTCTTTAATTATTACTCTTATCACCATAATTCGATTCACTTGATTGAGATTAAATAACTTTTATACTATATATGTGTTAGTCACTTAATGTTCTTTGTTCGATCATTAAAACATTTCTTATTAACCTCCACTTTCATTAAATTATAAATTAGATAGCACATATTTGACAAACAAACTATGTTGCATGTAATTATGTTATTTCCTTATCAGTCTTACTATTTATTAACTAGTGTATCTTATAGTCTAATTAAATTAATCCAGTTACATTATAATACTTTTAAATCATGTCAAGTATGTTATAAATTCATCAAAATCATTATTATTCAAATTCCTTTATGTCATTCTATTTCAAGCCCATACTAGAGAGACTAAACTTAAAGACACTAGATAGTGGGATCTAGGCTATGCAATGACCTATATTTTAGACCTCAGTAGCTGCACCTACCCTATTTGATAGCAGGGATCAATCCATGTTGACCTCCTAATACCAGATTAGCAGATGGCAAGGATCAATTCGGCAAATCTCCCAACATCTATAAGTAATAGCAAGGATTAGCCCTGTAGGACCTCTCAATATCCCAAATCAAAATGTCCAATGCATCTCAGGTGGATAGTAGGGATCAACCCTGTAGGACCTCTTAATATCCATAAATAAATCAAATGGGTAGTAGGGATTAGCCCATATGGACCTCCCAATACCTAAATGTGTAAGGCTCAATATCATAACTTCGATAGCTACACCCATCATCAAACATCATAGGCAATGGCCTCGGAGGACCAAAATCCCTAGTAGCTGCTAATTGCCTAGTTAACCAATCTGCCCATCCAGTGGGTGTCTAACTGATAAGGGCCAAATCTTAATTACCGATTACTTTACATAGTTGTAGGTCATTTCTATTGTTATGACACCATTTATGTATTATAGTTATGGGCATTTGTGCACTTATACATATTCCCCAATTACAGGTCACTTTATGAGCAAAACACTATTCATTTGGTCAAATTCATAATTTCTATTATCAAGTTATCCCCATGCAATTATCCATTCCATTTACATCAATAATTTTGCATAGTTGTTATTGTCATTTCCAAAACTCCATGTCATCATTATTATCACATTTAATTGCATTTTTACGTCTAAAACATTCATGTGCATGCACCTATAGCATGCCATACTTCCATATCAAAAATTATCACTTCCACATGCCATGTATACTTAATATACATGACCACTTTTAACCTATACAACACATATTTATCATTCTTTATTTTCCTTTTATTAATCATAAATAATATATTATTAATTTTTACTTAAGCAATGTCACTAAAATTATCTAACATAAAGTTTATATATTACCCTCAATCATTATTTTAATTATTCAACAATTTCCCATTAATTATCTTCTATTGTTCTTTTAATCTTTTAATTGCAACATATACATTTATTTACTTCTACTTTTACTCATTATTCCATGTCACATTTACTTAAATAAATAAATTTTCATTATACAATAAATACCATTTTCAACAATTACCCACTATATTTTAATATAATATTATTTT
>CANXYI010147363.1:0-11375 GCA_948208565.1 Hura crepitans
TAAAAATAGGATAACAATTATACTTTTTAAAGCTTTAGCTGGGGTTGTGACCAATATTAATACCCTGCCTCTTAAATAATCTAAAACAACAACTGTCACACATGTTGCTTCTTCTATGGTTTAACTAGCTAGCTCTGAAGGGATTGGTATGAGGAAAAGTTTGCGCGTTTTAAGAGAAAAGGCTAAGAGGCCATATAATTCAACCTTAAATAGATTTCTATGAAGACTTTAAAGATGCAGAAGGAAATAAAGAGACAGTAGTACCTAAGGCAAAAGATGTAGCCATAAAGTTAGAGGGAGAAAATAGAAGCTATGACTCATCTCCTTAACTTAGGGAAGGGAATAGATCTAAATAATATAACTCTAGAGTTTGAAGAGGTTTTGTCCATAAGTTTAAAATGCCTAAATTGCCTAAGTTTGATGGGACCATAGTTCGAGGGCTTATTTTAAACAATACGCTACTGTCATGAGGGTATCAATTGAGTACCAAGAAAAAACTCATAAATTTTAGCTTTACTCTATAAGAAAAGGCGATAGACTAGTATCATAGGCTAGAGAGTAAGATGAAGGAAGATTAGGGTAAAGTGACTAAGGCTTTTATCAATCAATGTAACTATAGACATATATAGAGGTTACAATGAAAGATCTTAAACTTTTGAAACAAAAATCCAATGAGAACTTCTTTAAATATTTAATGAGATGGAGGTCAAAGGTTTTAGAGATAAGAAAGAGACCCGACATGATAGATCGGATAAAAATGTCCATTTAAAACATGAGTCCTTATTTGAAGGATGGGCTAAAGGCAAAAGGGCTTTAAAGATTAGGAGTCCTTAAAAGACATTGCTATTAATCTAAAAGAAGAGCATACAGAGGCTAAGAAAAGTGCTAGAGGATTCAACAATTGAAAAGGATTGAATAATAGTTTTGGGAGAAATACAACAAGTGGTAATAGTAAAGGAACAGGTAAAACTACTAAAGTGTTAGCCACTGCCATAAGGCATTACTCAAACCTAGGTAAGCCTTTGTCCTAGTGTTTAAAGCACTTTTAAAAGAAAGGGAAGCTTAACCTTTGCCATTTAGATTAGCTAGGAGTCAAGGTTAACCTAATCACAGGGCTAACTTATATTGCCATTACCATCAGCATACTAGTCATGATATAAACTATTGTCCCACCTTAAGGGACTAAATTCAAGATATAATCAATTCCAAATAGATCCATCACCTAGAGAAGAGACAAAAAGGATAGGGTGCCTATTCCAAAGTACCACCACTAGTAGTCATGGTAAATTCATGTCTATTGAAATGTATGTTTTGCAAGATTTATATGGCAATGAGTATTTAGTAGTTGAAATAAAAGTAAGGGAAGAAGAAAGTCATGGGGCGGTAAATGCTACTGATATATGGGTTACTGATAATGACAACGAATGAGAAGAGATCCAGGATTTATGGTCTAATTTAAAAAATGAACAAAAGTTTAGTGGTGATGATGAAAAAGCCAACTAGGTGACTAAAAATGGTTGAATAGTCCATGAGGTAGAGAAAAGGGGCTATTTCTACTTCCCCTACAATAAGAAAGACAAAAGAAGATGATAATGCTATTTTAAAGCAACTCAAGAATACACCATCTCAGATCTCTATTTGGGATCTTTTGAGATTGTCCGCCTCACATTGCCAGAAAGTAGTAGAGGTGTTATGTGCTACTATAGGTTGAACTATCACATCTCTATTCTAATTATTAGAGATTACAAAAGGTGATAGGAAAGAGGTAGTCACATTTTTTTGATACAAATCTTCCACTAGAAGGACATCATCATAATTACCCTCTTTATATCACAACTAAAGTAATGGGAAGCATACTGCTTACACAATGGTTGATGATAGGTCTTCCATTAGTGTCTATCCTCTCAAAGCTATGGCTACATATGGTTATAGAGGATTTTATGATTAGTAAGCCCAAACTCATCACAATGGCCTATGACAACACCAAAAGACAAGCATTTAGAACTTTCAAAGTCAAGGTTAAAATAGGGATCATAATAAATGATATGAAGTTTGTAGTTTTTGATATTCTAACTAACTTCTCTTTGTTGTTGGGAAGACCATGATTTCACAAGCTAGAAAGAGTTTTATCAACACTAAACCAAATGATCAAGTTCTTGTATAATGATGAGATAGTGATTATCAAGGTAGCTAAAGAAAATTAAGTATCAATGCTAGAAATAGCCAATCAACCTTTCATTAGGTTTCACATAGCGAGAATACTTTTAGAAGATCATAATGATGATCCCAAGATAGTAAATATGCTAAAAAAGATGAATTATATGCCAGGTGCTAGTTTGAAAAATGATTCATAAGGGATATTGGTTATTATCTAGCTGAAGGGATAAAAAGATCACCGGGGACTAAGTTATGAAGTAGAGAAAAAGAAACTAAAGAAAAAAAGGAAGATTAGGTTCTCAAGAATAGAAGAAAGATTTATTTAAACATCAAGGGACATCATATACTATAAGGAGCTATAACCATAGATAATTAAAGGCAAGGTGGCACCAGGATTTGAGATATTTAGTGATATATTCAATTGAGCAACTAGTGAAGTCAAGACAATTTCAAACTTTTGGAATGAAGAGGTCATGAGCAACTGGGCTGATTTGGAACTAGAACCCAAAAAGGAGATTTTAATTTCTGCTTTGCTTAACGCTCAGTTAAAGGGAAAAGAGAAGATAAAACCAAAAATAAAGATGTTGAAACGTCTTTTTTTTGAAGATTATTCAAATGTCATTTATGTACCAAAGCTTTTAAAAAAATGTCCCTATTTCTTATGTTAATGAGATGAATATTTTGCTTATTTTTATGATGTCTCATCTAATTATATCACGTATAATTATAATCATGACATGTACATCATATTTGAAATTAATTCAATCAATACTACCCTGTTTAATCTTGGTTCAATAGAAAATTCTAAAGAAATCTTAATTGTATTTGATATAACTCCTAAAAAGAGAATAAAATTTGAGAGAATACTAAAGAAATATGAAAAAGTCTTTGCCTAGACCGATAAAGACATGCCTAGATTGATAAAAAAAAGGTTGCTAAACATGTTATCCATACTTATCCATATGCAAAGTTGATAAAGCAAAAATTGAAGAGGATGAGACCAGAATAGGCTAAGAAGATTAAAGAGGAAGTACATAAATAGATAGAGGCCAAATTCTTGGAAAAGGTGAAATATTCGACATGATTGGTTCATATGGTGCCTATTGGTAAGAAATACGGTAGGGTCCGGATATGTATAAAGTACATATATCCGAACAAAGCCTATCCAAAAGATAACTTTCCTTTGACACTCATTTATGTCTTAGTAAATAGTACTGCCATGTACATGATGTACAGTTTCATAGATGGTTTTGCCAAGTATAATCAAATCTTAAATAAAATAGCTAACAAGATTATAATGACTTTCATCACTAAATGGGGTAACTTCTACTATAGGATCATGCCATTTGAGCTGAAAAATGCTGAAGCTACTTATCAGAGGATGACTATAAAGATACTAGATAACCTAATCAATAAGAAAGTTGAGGTTTAAATGGATGGTATGATGATCAAATCTGCTATTAGGGAAGATTAGTTTAAGGCTTTCAAGAAATTCTTTTAGAGGATTGACAAGTATAATTTATGCCTAAACCCTAAGAAATGTGTCTTTGGAGTAACCTTAAGAAAACTTCTCTGCCATATAGTGAGCCAAAGAGGGATTAAAGTGGACCCTAATAAAGTCAAAGCCATTAAATGACGGTGCCAAAGAAAAAAAAAGAAAAAAATGATTTTCTAGGTAAAATTTAGTACATTAATCTATTTATTGCCAAGCTCATCGCTATATGTGAGCCAATTTTTAAGCTTTTAGGAAAGGATCAACTAATTAAGTGGAATGATGATTGTTAAAAAGCTTTATCATCAAAGAATATTTGGCCAATCCACCTATTCTTCAATCACCAAGATTAGAGAAGCCTTTGATCTTATACCTATCTATGAAAAAAAAACACAGTAGAAGCAATGGTAGCATAAAAAAAAGTATTTGGGATAAAGTATGCCATTTATTATCTAAGTAAAAAGTTTTTTCCTTATGAAGCAAAGTACATAGAAGTGGAAAAGATATGTCTTAAAGTAGTTTGGCCTTCAAAAAAACTCAGGCATTATTTCTAATCATATGTAGTTCAAGTGATAGCTAAACACAACCTTTAAGATATTTACAAATAGTGTTTTCTTTTATTGAACAGATAGATAAATGGCTCCTTATGTTATAGGAATTTAACATCTAGTATATAACAAGAAAAATGATTAAGGGGCGTGCAGTAGGTAAGTTATTGGCTATCATCAAATTAAAGGTAATCTAATGGGATACGAGTTTTAGAATGAGGAATTAGCCCCAATTATATATAAAGATGGCAAATTTTAATTGATAGAGCTACCAATAATAAAAGAGCAAACACAAGGGTAATCTTAATAACACCAGAAGGGGAAAAGCTCTCGTTGGCTAAAAAGCTGAGGTATAAGGGGACAAATAATATTATAGAATATAAGGCTTATATCTACGAATTAGAGGTACTTTTTGCTTTTGGTGATAAAATAATAGAAGTATCGAGTGATTCATCCTTGATGGTCTACCAAATCAATAGAGAATGGTCTATTCAAGAAGAAAAATGATACCTTAGGTAAAGCACTTAAGATCTCTTAGTCAACAATTTGACATCTAGACTTTTTCTCATGTCTTAAGAGATGAAAAACAATTGGTAGATGCTTTAGCCACATCGATCTCCATGTCGAATAATCTAGAATGGGTGATCATAAAACCACTAATAGTTAACGATTCAATATAAACCCTATTTTAAGATAGAACAAGTAATAGAGATAGAACAAGATAATGGGAAACCATGGTTTTATAACATTTAAAATTATTTACAAATGCGACAGTTGCCAGATGAGGCAACAAATAAAGACAAAAATTTACTAAGAAGGTTGTTCATTCAGTTTATCAATACAGATGGGATTTTGTATAAAAGGCAAATTGATGGTATCCAACTTTGTTGCCTAAATAAAAAAGAAGCCAGCAAGATTGTAGAGGAAGTGCATTCAAGATCCTGTGGTACATATATAAGTGGTCCAACTTCAGCAACAAAGATAATGTGCTAAGGATTCTTTTGGCACTATGGACCATAACTGTTCAAAGTACATGAAGAGGTGTCAAAAATGCCAATAGTATGGATATATGAATCATCTATAGGTATCATAATTACATAACCTTACATCTCTATGGCCATTCGTTACTTGGGGAATAGATATAATTAGCTAGATACATCTAGTGGCCTCCAATGGACATTGATTCATTATAGTGACCATTGACTACTTCTCCAAATAGGTTGAGACTAAATCTTTTAAGAAGTTAAGGTTAAATGAAATGACCAAGTTTATCGAGAGAAACCTGATATATAGATATAGAGTCCTGTATCACATAGTTTTAGACAATGGGGTCTAATTTCTAAGTGAGACCAAGATGTTCTTATAGAAGTATCAAATACATGACTACAAATAAGAATATCAAAAAGATCTTAGACAAAACATTTAAAACCTATCAAGACTAAGCAGACAAACTTTTATATACACTTTGGGGCTACAAAATAATGGTTCAAACTTTAACATGAACCATACCTTTTTCTCTTATACACAGGACATATACAGTGCTTCTAGTAGAAACTGAACTATAGTCTTTAAAGATGTTTATAGAAGCTAGACTTTTTGAAGTGATATGGGTTGAACATAGGTTGCAACAACTAAACATGTTAGACAAACAATAGATGAAAGCCAATTTATCATAATCAGGTTTACCAAAGGTGTATGGTAAGGGCATTTGGCAAAAAGGTCAAATGTCACAAGTTGAAAGTGGGAAACTTGGAAAGTTCAACCCGAACTATGAAAGATGCATTATTCTCAAGTAGATTTTATTGAAAGGTGCAACCATTCTCACGGATTGTGATGGCAATGAATTCAAAAAACTAGTAAACATCTATAGATTAAAGAAGCTTTATAGGTAAAGATAAAAAAATGACATAGAAAATGAGAATCGAATCATCATGTCTAACTGACAGATAAATGATTGGATCCCTTTTAAAAAACAATAATAAAAAGGCTAATTTATTTAACTAGTATAATTACCTTTAAATTGTTCTCCAGATTATTAGAATATGCCAAAATTCTTATCTAATTCAAAAAAACAAAATAAAAACAAAACATTTTTGTGTTTAAAAGTGTTTATTATTTTTTTTATAATTACACGCTTATCGAGAAAATTTGGTCCCTCTATGACATACCTGAAGTTGTCAACTTAAGTTGAAAAATAGAGAAGAAATAAGAAAAATTCTTTTTTATTCTTCTTAATACAAATTACAAAGTGTATAAATCAATTTATCTAGAATATTCTAAGAAAATCATCTACATTTAATTTTATGACTCTGTACCTAATTTTAGCTAATTTATAGATAGTTTACAGTAAACACTCCCCCTCAAGTTGGTGCATGAATATCACACATACTTAACTTGTAAATTGTTCTATGGCAGAGTCTATTCGTAAACACACTTGCTAATTATTTGTCTAATGTCATATGGAATATACTCAGGGAACCATCAACCACTTTTTCTTTTATAAAGCATCAATCAAATCCTATATGCTTATCATGTCATGTTGAATAGGATTATGAGCTATACTGATGGCTGCTTTATTATCACAAAAAGAGAAATATTTTTCTTCTCAATCAATTTCAATTTTTTTTAATAATTTTTGTAATCATAGAAGCTCACAAACACCTTAAGCCATAGCTTTATACTTAATTTCAACACTTATTGGGCAACCACATTCTATTTCTTACTCCTTCAAGTAACTAGGTTTCCTTCTACAAGAGTGAAATAGCTAGATATTGACCTTTTATCATCTAGAGTTCTAGCCCAGTCTGCATCTATAAAAGTTTGTATTTGAAAATGACCATTTTTTGAAAAAGAAGGCCTTTTCTTAGAGTAGACTTCAGATAATACAAAATATGAAACACAACTTACATATGAGGTTCTCATGGATCATGTATGAATTGACTTACCAAGTTCACTACATATGCCAAGTCCAGTCTAGTATGTGATAGATAAATTAGCTTGCTTACTAGTCTCTGATATTTTTCCCATATCAACTCGATTCTCTAATTCCAGCTTGTAGCTTATTATTACTCTCAATCAGAGATTCCGCTGGCTTACACCTCGTCATACCAATTTTATCCAAGAGATCTAGAATATACTTCTTTTGAGAAATGAATATCCATCTGCTTGATTTCTCAACTTCATTTCTTAGGAAGTATTATAGTTTTCCTAGATCCTTAATTTTAAATTCTTATGCTAGAAGTCCTTTTAATCGAGCCATTTCTTCTTTGTCCTATCTAGTCATGACTATGTCATCAATATATACTATGAGAAGAGTAATCTTACACTTATTATGTTTATAAAAAAAATAGGGTATGATTAGTATTGCTTTGATGATAGCCAAAAGAAATTATGGCTCTATTGAATTTGTCAAACTATGCTTTAAGAGATTGCTTTAATCTATACAACGCCTTTTTCAATTTGTATACTTTTCCTTCTATCTTCTCATCATGAAATCCTAGAGGAATCTCTGTATATACTTTTTTTTTCTTCTAATCTCCATGGAGAAAGGCATTATTTGCATCAAATTGTTTTAAATCCTAGTTAAGATTTGTTGCATAAGAATAATAGGATTCTAATCATGTTCATTTTGGCAATAGGTACAAATGTCTCCTGATAATCTAGCCCATAAGTTTGAGTAAAACCTTTAGCCACCAATCTAGCCTTAAACCTTTTAATTGAACCATCAACTTTGTGTTTCATAGTAAATAACTATTTATAGCCAACTAGTTTCTTTCCAGGTGGGGAAGTGACAAGTTCCTAGGTAGAATTTTTTGTCAAAGCCTTCATTTCTTCAACCATTGTTACTTTCCACCTGGGATCTTTAAAGGCTTCCTTCCAATTCTATAGAATAGACATAGAGGAAATAGACAAGGAAAAATTTTTGTAAGAAGAGAAGAAGGAATTATATGAAATAAAGTTAGATACAGGATGTTTACTACACATATTAACTCCTTTACGTCCTAACTCCTTTCCTTTGGGCAATAGGTTTGTCTAAATCAGTATAAGTAATAGGTATAGATGGCTGACCAGAAGAAGAAGATTCTTGACATTAATTAGGTTATAGGATAGCTTCCTCTTTCTTTTCTCTTCTTGAATATCTCTTTAAATCCAACCTATTCAAATGACTAATTTCTTCCTCTTAAATAAGAGCATGTGGTTTTAGTTTACCAACATGTCTAGATTGTATAAAACAAACACACCAAAAGACCTTAGGTGAATAGTATAAGTGTTTATCCCTTGTAACATCTCTAGATAACTTTTAAAATTTAATGTTTTTAAAGACATACGGTTAATCAGAAAGTAGTAGTAAGAATAACATCTTCTTGCTAACTCTTTAAAAGGTTCATAGTAAATAAAAAGAATCTAGCAACTTCTAATAGGTGACAGTTTTTTCTTTCTATAACACCATTTTATGCATTAATATAATAACAAGTAGTTTGGTGTATGACATCATAAGACTCCAAATAATAATGAAATCTATTATTCATATATTCACCACCATTATTAGTTATTACAATTTTTACCTTGGCATTAAATTGAGTATATATTATCTTATAAAAAGAGTAAAAATAAGAAAAAACATAATTTTTGTCTTTCAACATGTAAACCCAAGTATTCATAGTGCAACAATCAACGAAAGTGGTAAACCAATTATTTCTAAATAATGAAATAGTTTGTGTTAGTCCCTAAACATCAACATGCATCAACATAAAAGGAGTTGTACTCTTATTATTATGTGAAGGATAAAAAGTTGGAGTATATTTAGCATACTCATAAGTATCACAAGATTCACCATCAAAATTTTTCTTTAAAAATAAATGGTGATATAGTTTTTCTAACACAAAAAAGGATTGATGTCCTAACCATCTATGCCAATGTATTATTTCCTGATTGACATCTTTATTGCTACTAAGGAAAGCTTGATGAGCAACCATATTATTTCTAACATGTATAAGCCATCACACAATCTACCATTGCTAATTATCTTCTTAATACAAAGATCCTAAAAAACACAATGACAATAAAAACTTAACTTCATAATTAAGGGCTTTTGTAATGGTACTAATAGATAAAAGGTTAATAGGGAAGCTTGAAACATGAAGAACTAAGGATAATTTTATATTTGGAGTACACAAGATAGAAATTGATACCCATAGATGTAATAGAGCCATTTGCTAATAAAATATTATTCCTTTTTAGATAGGAATAGTAAGCGAGAAATTTTTTAGAACTACCTGTCATGTGTCTATTTACACCAGAATCAATAATCCAGGAAGTAGTATCAAGATAAGCATGAAAAAAATTACTTAACTTCACATAATTGGATGTTACATTGGAAAAAGTATCAAGGTGGGATAAAATGCGGCAAAGATACTAGATTTCATCGAAAAAGAAAGTTTCAATAGAGGTTAGTTCCTTTCTTAGTTTACTAGCTTCAGATAAATGTGTTTGTGCCCTACATTGGTACGTTTCCCTTTATGGCCCTTAGATGGGTAACCATGTAGTGTCTAACAAATATCCTTAATATGTTTTTGTTCCCCATAATAGTCACAGTGCAAATTATTCTTGTTAAATGGATTTAAAGTCTGTGTCACAATGCTTGAATTAGCAGCCAATCTAGATTTATCAACCAATACAACATCAAGAAAAGCATTCCATCAGCTCTCTTCTTATTGGACATATGAATAGGTTTGCTTAAGAGAAGAAAAAGGGTCATTGCTAAGAACACGCTTCCTTATCTAATCATACTCATTATTCAGTCCAGTAAGGAAGTCATAAACTCATCCTATTTTTATTAGCCTCTAGAACTTAATAGCATCTTTAGGATAATTGGCTTGAAACTCTTAATAATAATTAAGCTTTTGCTAAAGCCTACCAAGTTCAAAAAAGAACTAAGAAATAGTCATGTTGCCCTATTTAGTACCATGAATTTTGTTTTGCATCTCAAATATTTAGGCATCATTACCCTTATAAGAATAAGTCACTATAGCATCATTTCATACTTTAGTAGTAGAATTGAGTAATAAATAGGTTTTAGCAATCTATGGTTGCATGGAGTTGGTCAACTATGTCATAATAGGGGAGTTTTCTAAATCCCACTAACTAAATGTTAGATCAATGGTAGCTGGTGTATCACTTATAATATATCCTTGCAAACCTCTATTAATAAACATAAATAAGATTTAGACCAAGCTAAGTAGTTATTCCCATCAAGCTTGACAAGGCTGATCTAAAGAGATAGATTGTTAGTGCTAGAGAGAGATTTTTTTGCCATTTGCCATTTTAGTCAATTTTTAAAAAAGTAAAAAAAAGCCAAAAGAGGCAAAATTCTAGACAGAGCAAACTAGAGAACAGTGTGTAACCATTCTAAAAAGCCGTAAAGTTACCATTGAAAAAGCACTAAACACAGTCTTAAGTAGAAAGAATAAGTCAAAAACCAAACAAAAAAGACAGGTCAGACCAATCAAAAAGTCAGTCAATGAGATAGTACACATCACATGCCGACACGTGTTGAAGTTGACAAGCATGTGTGAAGGCACATGAGACTCACATAGTGGTCGAACAATGATTAGACTTGTGCAATTCAGTTGATGATGATGACTTGATAGTCCTTAGATAGGCAGAGACAAATAGAACTGGCCCTATGTATAATGGGACCAAATTATAAATTTTACAGTTTACTATACCCAAAAAGAGAGGGATTTTAGCTTTGATGCCAAGCTGAAAAATATATAAGAAATAAGAAGAAATTCTGTTTTATTATTCTTAATACAAATTATAAAGTGTATGAATCAATTTATATAGAAAATTCTAAGAAAATAAGGAAATAATCTACATTTTATTTTTTGATTCTCTACCTAATATTATGCCTAGTTTT
Organism: Hura crepitans; assembly: GCA_948208565.1. NCBI lineage: Eukaryota > Viridiplantae > Streptophyta > Magnoliopsida > Malpighiales > Euphorbiaceae > Hura > Hura crepitans. The sequence goes on from CANXYI010147363.1 coordinate 11,117, forward strand.
AGCTAATTTACAACTATTTTACAATTAACAATTTATAATCAGGGTACATAACTTTTTCCTATTGTTGGAAAGGAAAACATTTGTTTTACTAGAGAAAACGATTGTTCTGTGCTCGAAAATAGTATTGTTTCATATAAAAAAAGGCATAATCAAAATGGTGCATTTAAGGGAAAATGACCATTTTGTAAAGACATAAAATGCTCATTTCAGAGGCAAAAACAGACATTTTGGTAAAGGTAAAATGGGCATTTTGCTCTTA
>CANXYI010147450.1:0-11118 GCA_948208565.1 Hura crepitans
CCTACCTCCTCTTATCCTTATACAACTCAAGGATATATACCTTTTTGAATTCTGTCAGGAAAAACTCCTATATGAGCTCTATCACTAGCTTCCTCCTTCTAATAGTATCTTACCAATGGTATGCCTCCTCCTATATGAGGGAAGTTATACACTTAAGACTATCTTTTTCTTAGCATTCTAGCTATTCCAAAATCCTGAAAGTCCTCTTAAACTAGTATTCCACTTGTGCTACTTCATCCTTATTCGTGCCCTAAAAATCCATAGCTCCCATTTTGTTAATTCTCTCCAATGGTGTCTTCTGCATAGAAGTTGGGGGTGGTCGAGGTACTAGAGCTAGTGGAGGAGGTGGAGAAAGAAGTGTAGAGGTGTGTCTCAATAGATTAACTATTTGCTATAATAAAGTTAGAGGTGCTTCTGCCTATAGCTGTGCCTGAGGCTGTGGCCTATGTGCAACATCACTAGGCTCAAGAGTAGCTATATTATATGGTCCCTATATTATAGTTAGAGCATAACTAGCCACTTCCTCTACTCTTTCCTCTAATAGTCTATCAGCCATTTTGTATTACTATAAAAATCACAAAACTTATTAGCCTTTGTGCAGTGTAGCATATCACATAACCAACCTTAGACTCTCACACTCATATAAATTACCTATGAACTTTAAACCTAGGCTTCGATAACACTAAATGTGACATCCCCTATTGGATTCCTAAAGAAACTTGATAGGCTATGCACTTCCTGATAGGTCACCCATCTTAGGATTGCTCCAGAGGAAAACTCCTTAATACTTATGGACTATTCTAGAGCTCTATCATTTATTGCTTAGATGTCCAGTCTAATCCTTAATCATATCTATACCTAGTCTAATGGACTTAAAAAAACCATTTGCAGACACTTTTCAGGTCACAAAAAATTGGGTAGCATAACAGCTACCTAGGTGACATACCAAAATTTTTTCACTAATTAAAAACACTTCTATAAGCAAACAATCCATAAACCTACATTTGGACCTTCTTGTCCCCTAGTTAACATCTGCACACATTAGATAGATATCAGGATCATACACATAGGGCCTTAGGCCCACAGTTTTCAAACCACACACAAACCAAACAAACACCACACTTACTTATATATATCGCATTTAGGTTATAAATATAGACATAACAACTTCTAAGCATGCTTACCCAAACCTATAGGATTTACATGAGTACCACTATAAAAAGATAGAAAAAAATAGGTTTATGTACTCTTTAACCCTTGTATGGCTATACTACATGATCACTGAGATTGGCTAGCTTATCCTTGTTACCTATGCACCACAACACTAGTACGCTGAGTATAAAACTCAATAAATGAATTTAAACCATTTAAAACATGAATTAGCACACACATGTAAGCATAATTAATAATCCAGGTGTAATGTGTGACCAACATGGTAGATGATTGATGTAATTCAGATGATAAGTCATTTTTTTTTTTCAAAAATTAGCAAAATGCCACTGTAGTGTATTTATTAAAACTTATTGTCAAAAATTATTAGAAATTAATTTAAAATTACATTTTCCACTACTTTAAGTCCGTTTCATAAACACGATTAGATAGACAACACTTAGAGACACTAAACCAAGAGGGAACTGAAAAATATGCAGTAGCCCATATTTTGAACCCTGATCGCTCCATCAGGCTGATATAGCCTATAGGAATCAATTCATAGGAAACTCCCAAGGTGCAAAAATACTAAGTAACTATGCATAGGGATTAGTCTGTAGACCTCCTAAGGGCACTGATCATGTCAAATATGTCCTCTGGGTATGCCTAGTAGAATAATGTAGTGGCCCCTCTAGGGACCTTCGTCACTGCATCGACATAGTCTAATATCCAATCAATAAAGAAGAATGTCTACCCTACAAACTAGTGAAGTGGCTCAATTATGAACCTTGGCCACTACACCGACCTAGTTTGATAACTAGACAGTCTAGCAGCTATTAATCCCTAAGTTAACTAGTTAACCCATCCAGTGGGTATCTAACTAATGGATCATCTGACATTATTTTAAGTTCGCTTCTTTACTAATTATCTTTTTGTAATATTATAATTTCAAAAATAGATAGTTAAAATTTTTATCAAACATTCAATTTTTTACCTAGATAGTTACAGGTCATTTTTAGCCCGGGTAAATTTTTCTATCACTTTTTAACTCCTTTTTGAAGGCATAATTACAAGCATATTAAATCTAGTCTAGCCTATTATTTTGGCTTAATTATTCACATGTTAAGCAGTTATTTTTATTATAATCCCAAAATCATTTTTAATGGGATAGTTATAAGTCATTTTGCCTCTTTACGATGGCCATTTTATGTTCATTTTAGGTCTTTTTTCAATGCCAATTGCACTCACAGTCATGCATTTCCATAAGCCTAGAGCCAAACTCAATTAAGGATAACCATTTGCCATACAAATGGCTTCCATGCCAACTTACATAAACATCACACATTAGGTCACTTTAAGGTACATTTCCATGCCTAAAACTAGTCTATTTTCAAAGCCATTTTAAGCCAATTTTAAGTTTACTTTTCAACCCTTTTTCCATCCTTTTAAAGTGTCTCATTTGTTATTCAACTCATGCCATACTAAGCATATATATCAATCTAAATCATGCCTTATACATAATGCCACATTCATGCCACAAATGTCATGCCATTACACACACAAGTTCTAGCTAGGTCATACCTCATTTCTATGCCAATTTACCTTGCAAAGCTCTTAGCCACATGCCTTAATTAGCCTTACACATGCTTTTAATCACAATTAAGCTCACTTATACACATTTAGACATCACATAAGCATGCTTACATAAACATTATGCCTTTGCCACACAAATAAAGCCAACACACACATATAGTCATGCCTCGGCCATATTGCACACACACACACACCCAAGCTTTATTCATCCATCTCTTTACCCATACCTATCATACTATCTTTGGCAAGCCATATCCTATACAACATGCCTATCACACATGCTTTACCCTTAGCATACCCATAAAGAATCTTTTGGCCATAACGATCATGCATCATCCATGTCAAATATCTTAGAAATCATGCCAAAACTACATTAGCAAGCTATGAACACCACACACACCATACACAGACCTTTTGACCAAGTAGGGAAATCACCCTTCCATGCATTCCTTTCCTCAATATAGCATCTTAATCATGCCTTATACATAACAATATCCTAAATATGTAACTAAAACACTAGTTTACACACATTATCCCTAATTATACCATTTTTATATAAGGATTCCTAGCCTAATACATACAACATCCATTAATCATGGTTTAAATGCCTTAAATTCACTTACCTCCCAATCCAAGGAGTTGAATTCCACACTTTAATCTTGAAGAAAGTCACCAATTCCTCACTTTTCCCTAAGCTTCCATTCATGCCAATACCCCTTCAAAAATTCACCAAAATTCTCCCACACCTCCAAATTAAATTCCAATCACATAGATGTTCTTAGAATCATCAAATCCTTTAGGAAATAAATTAAAAAGGGTTGAATTACTTACACATAAAAGTTGCTCATTTTGCACCCTTTGATGCACATCTTAGCTTCCTTGAATTTTCTTACACTCTAGGGGCTTTTATGGCTTCCAACACCTTCACAACTCAAGTTATAACATAATTAGAGGATATATGGTGATAATAGGTAAGGGAAAATCTTGCTTAAAGCCATGGAGGTGAGTAGGTGAGGGGCTAAAAATGGCATCGAGCAATAAAGGGAAAAAATGAGGGAGAAAGAAGGAGGGGTGAGTGGAAGTGGCAAAGTGGCCACTTTGGTGTCACCTTAGGCCTTTTATAGTTGCTAAGGTGACACAAATGGAGCCCACATGCCACTTGAATAACCTAAAAAAGCTTGATTTTGATAGAAACTTTGGAGAATTTGAAAAAATCACTCGAACCTCTAAAAATCATCACGTTTGTTTCAAAAAACCTCGATTAGTCCCATTTAGAGGCTCATAAAAATTTCACTCTAAATTTCATCAATAGGACAGTTAACCAACTACCTCTATTTATGTGTAAAACCTTAAAATTAAGAAAATTTGCAAACAACCTTGGAATTTAAAATTTCTTTCACTAATGGACTCAAGGGAATTTTTAACCTTCAAAGTATTACATTTTAAGGTCTGTTCAGGCATATCCTGGGTTATTCCTAGCCTGACTCCATTCGAGCCTATGACCTACTAGATTATAGCCTAAAATAATTTATTAGTTATGCTAAATCTTTAAATAAAGTCCATTTCATCATTTTATAGCCCCTCTAAGTTTCATGACTAGTACCCCTACCTTGAGCCTTTTAAAGGTGACTCGGCACTCTGGGAACACTTTTCAACCTTAGTGGTACTATTCATAGAGCTTCAACTTATGGGCATTACAATTCTTCCCCTCTTTAAAAAATTTTGTCCTCAAAATTACCTGGAGAGTAATGGTGTGGGTACTGAGCCATTATCTGCTCTTTAGGCTCCCAAGTAGGTTCTTTTACATTGAGGTCTCTATAGGACTTTAACTAAGTGAATGGATTTATTCCTCAACTGTTTCACTTCTTTGGCTAGTATCTATATGGGTTCTTCTTCATAGCTCAAGTCTAGCTATATTTCCACATTTGCTATTGGTACTATATGGGGGGATATAATCTATATCACTTTAATAGTGAGACATTAAACACATCATGAATCTGCGATAGTTTAGATGGCAAAGCTAGTATATATGCTAAAGGTCCCACTCTCTCTATGATCTTATATGGTTTAAAGAATCTAGGGGTCAACTTCCCCTTTTTACAAAATCTAAGGACCTTCTTCCATGGGGACACCTTTAAGAACACTCTTTCACTAACAACATACTCAATATCCCTCTGCTTTAGATCAGCATAGGATTTTTGCCTATTAGTTATAGCTTTCAGTCTATATCTGATCACCTTAACCTTTTCCTTAGCATCGCTAATCAGATCAATCCTTATTATTTTGTTTCCCCTAATCTCACTCTAACACAAAGGTATTCTACACTTTCTGCTATAAAATGCTTTATATGGGGCCATGGCTAAACTAGTTTGATAGCTATTGTTGTAGGCAAACTCAGCTAAAGACAAGTACTAATCCCAGTTACCTTTAAATTCAATGGCATAGCTGTGTAACATATCCTTAAGCACTTGTATCACCCTCTCTGACTATCCATCTGTCTAAGGGTGAAAGGCTATACTGTAGGTCAATCTAGTGCTTAAGGCTTTATGCAACTTCTTCCAAAACCTAAAAGTGAATTAAGGATCTCTATTAGAAATGATTGCCATAACTACATCATGAAGTCTAACAATCTCATCAATGTACAGTTTAGCCAACTTTGCTAGGTAGTAGTCCATTCTAATAGGGATGAAGTGAGCTGTCTTGGTCAATCTATCAACAATCGCCCATACAAAATCACATTTGCCACTAGTCATAGGTAATCCTATTACAAAATCCATCGTCATCTTTTCCCACTTCTATTCTAGTATTGCTATAAGATGCAACAATCTAGAAAGAGCCTAATACTCGGCCTTTACTTGCTAACATGTTAGACATCTAGCAACATACTTTACTATGTCTCTCTTTATACCTAACCACCAATACTAAGGCTTCAAGTTTAAATACATCTTAGTACTACTAGGGTGCATAAAGTAAGGAGCTTTATGATCCTACTTTAGTATTTGTAACCTCAAATCATCTGTACTACATATACACAACCTACCTTGATAATATAGACATCCTTTCTCTCTCAAATCAAATCCTGGTGCTTCCCCCTCTTGAATTTTACTCACTAGTTGTATCAGTGACTCATCTCTACCTTGGGCTTCCTTTATCTACTGCCTAAAATCTAGTTTAATCTATAACTTAACCAATATAGCATTCTCAGTGGTGTACTATAGTTTAGCATTCATAGATCTCAAAGTCACTATGAACTTCCTACTCAAGGCATCTACTACAACATTAGTTTCTCCTGGATGGTAATTTATCAAGCAGTTATAGTCCTTGATCAACTACAACTATCTTCTCTACCTCAAGTTCAATTCCTTCTAAATGAGAAGGTATTTTAGACTCTTGTGATCACTATAAATGTAACATTTCTCACCATATAAGTAGTTGTAAACACCTCACCCTTGATCTATGATGATAGCTAGAGATAAACTCTTAAGCATAACACAAAGTCATCAAAAGGTAGGTCTAAATGGACCTAGTAAATAATGTCCGCATGAACTAACTATGTGAACAGGCCAAGATCTAGCCCATGAAGCCCATAGACTAGCATGCCAAAAAACCTAGTTTGCACGGACTTGTCGACGAAAAAAAACACTCTAAAGGAAGAATCTTGCCTATTTAGTCCAGAAGCCAGGATCTTTTAAGGATTGGGACTCCTTTCTGGATGAAAATAGGAAAACCTAAAGAGACTAAGTATAAATATTCTCTACATCAATAGAGAGGGGAGAGGTTAAAAAATTACAACTAGAAAATACACCTTAAAATGGCATAAAGCATTCAAGAGGTTAGGGAACTTGAACTAGGAGCAACTCAAACCATCTTCACCTAAACCTTGAGACTTTTATGCTATTGTTTGAAGAGACTTCTTATTCAGGTAATTTCTAAGGTTTATTAAAGGTTTCTTGATATCTTGTAGGCTTATAATCTCTAAAATTGATGTACAAGTGAGGTGGTACTTTGTTATCCCCACTTCTATTCATGATGAATAGGCCATCATAGTGATATATAAGATGTGGAATTGATTCTTATAGCCAATGTTAAGTATGTTGCATGATGTTAATGAACATCACACAAATATGATCATATGCATAATTAGGTCTATATAGACTTAGTTCCTTTAGGCACAAGCATGATAGGCTAGTTTGCATAACCCTCTCCCCTTTATATGAACATGACAAACTGGTTCGTATGGACCTACATCCAATAAGCATGATTTTATATTTCAAAGTACTTTGTTATGTGCTAATCTTAATATGAATCAATATATTCACATGTTAATAGTGAAGGCATGTAATTATGTGCATAAGATTAAAAGATAGTCCACTCAGACTCCCTGTCACAAGGGCTATAAGTCCTCATGGACTTATACATGATGAATTACATGATGGCTCCTTGAGATATGTTTTGTTTGCATAATCAGTAGCCTTTGATTAACTTGTCTTGGATATATTTATATTCTATTTATTATATGTCAATGCTCATATAACCTTGATCTAACCTCACTTGGCTTTGTGGTTCTCTGAGTTGTCAATTAAATTCCTTTGCTAGATCGAGAGTTGGAACGGACTTAAGCCTTCCTTAGATAAGGTTTGCATAGACTAAGAATAGACCTCCTTGACATCCGTATGAACTAGGTGATGCAGAAGCGAGACTATTTTAGTGTTGTAATTTACCTCTTTGGTTTTGTACCATTTACACTTCATTGCTTATTTTGGGGTTGTAATAGTTAGTAAACAACTTGTTTTACACGTTAAAACCTAACTTTTACACCAAATGATTGTATATACAATTAACCAGTGTTTTCTAATAAAATGGATTTGTATTTCCTTAATCAAAAGTCATAATCACTAAATGGATTTCAATAAAGGCCGATCTCCTAGAGATGGGAGTTTGGCAATTACCGCCAATTCCTATGGAATTATAGGTAGTTGTCAAGTCAATTAACAAATAATGAATGACCCATTTTCTAGATGTACATATATGTATTATATTTCGTAAATATTGCAATTTACTTCTTTACTTGAAAAAGTGATACAATTTAAATTAAGAATGATGCAAACTTGAGTGATAAAGGACTTATAAACATTACAATATACATGGACAACATATTATTTAGGCATAAATAAGATCTAAAATTTTGAATCTTTCTGGTATAGAATATTAGAGGTCCTACTGTAAAGGCCAGGTGGTGACTCCACTAACCACTCTCATCCCGAGTAAAAATATCATAATCTCTACAGTAGTGCCTCCAAATTTTCAAAGCAAAAACAATAGTAGCCAGCTCCAAGTTATGAGTAGGATAATTCTTCTCATATGGTTTTAACTATCTTAAAGCATAGGCTACTACCTTTCCTTCTTACATCAACACATAACCTAAGCCATTAAGTGAGGCATCACTTTACACAACAAAGTCCTTACCCTATTTAGGCTGAATCAGGATAGGAGCTTCTATCAACATCTTTTTTAGCTTCTCAAAATTGGACTGACACATGTCATCCCACTCAAATTTCACATTATTCCTTACCAGTCTTGTCAAAGGGGTTGCAATAAAAAAGAATCCTTTCACAAACCTCCTATAATTACCTCTATCACATTCCTCGGAGGTTCCCACTCTAACACTGCCTTGATCTTGCTGGGGTCTACTCTAATGCCTTTTGCTAACACTATGTGTCCTAGAAAAGCTACTTTAGTTAGCCAAAAGTCATATTTACTTAGCTTGGCATACAACTGTCTCTCTCTTAGAGTTTGAACACAACCCTGAGATGTTCTTCATGTTTCGCCTTGGACTTAGAGTATACCAAAATATCATCAACAAATACTACTACAAACTGATCTAGGTAAGGTTGAAATACTATATTCATTAAGTCCATGAAGGCTGCTAGGGATTTTATGAGACCAAAGGGCACCACCAAGAATTCTTAGTGCCCATATTTAGTTCTAAATGTAGTCTTAGGAATATCAGCTTCTTTAACTCTCAGCTAATGATGTCTAGATCTCATGTCAATCTTGGAAAATACACCCATACCTCTCAACTAACCAAAGAGGTCATCTATTCTAAGCAAAGGATATTTGTTCTTTATTGTCACTTTATTCAACTATTTATAATCAATACATAGCCAAAGCGAGCCATCTTTCTTCTTTACAAACAACACAAGTGCTCCCTAAGGTGAAACACTAGGTCTAATGAAACTCTTATCTAAAAGTTCCTGCAATTTCATCTTCAATTCTTTTAGCTCAACAGGTGCCATTTAGTAAGGAGTAATAGAAACATGAGTTGTAATAAGATACACCTCAATTTCAAAATCAAGCTCTCACAGTGGAGACAAACCTAACAACTCATCAGAAAACACTTTAGGAAACTCATACGTAATAGGAATCTATTCAAGTATTGGGGTGGAAGCATCAATGTCAATGACATGGGCTAAGTAAGCTTCACACACTTTTCATATGAGTTTCCTTATTGTAACAGCTGAGATGAGATTATTCACATAGTATCTCTCACCCACAACTCTCTACAGCCTGGAGGGTTAACTTTTTATTTTTACAATTAAGTATAGCTCGATGCTTTGACAACCAATCTATACCTAGATTCATAATAAACTCATGAAAAGGCAATTCAATCAAATTCACAAGAAATAAACAATCTTGGATCACTAAAGACACTTTCTATAAACTTTATTCACATGCACACTTTGCCCTATAGTATTACTAACTTGTATATCTATGTTCACATGCTTTGATTTCAATCCTCTATCATTTGCTGACGTGGTGCATACATATGAATGTGTGGATCCTAGGTATACCAAAGCTAAAACTGGGACATTAAATAAATAAAAAGTACCAGTTATGATATTTAGTGCTACTGCCATTTCTCTGGCTTTAACAACATATTATTTATCTAGGCCATGAGCTTTTGATCTAGTCCTCTAACTAGGACTAGGTTGATCTGCTCTACTCTATCTCTGACCTCTATTCTAAGGTGCAACTATGGATGCCTAAGTGTGAGCACCCTCAAGCTGCCTTTGAGGACACTCTCTCTGATAGTGGTCTCTAGCACCACAAGTAAAGTACTCTCCTCTTTTACCAGATCTACATTGCCCCTAGTGCTTCTTGTTACAAGTATTATAGGTCAGCATCCATTCCTATTACTTAAAGGACTAGAAGTACTAATAGCTTTAAGAGGCAATCGAGGTTTGACAGTGGAAGCTTGCCTAGATCTTTAAGACTGTACTGTTCTCAGTGCCTAATGCATAGATTAAGATTGAGATGGTATCCCTCTCTTTCTCTTACTATCACTTGGGGCTATACTAGATTGCCTCATAGTAAACTATCTCTTTTTATGGAAGAAATCTCTTTTTTCTTATACCATTTCCTCTATGTTATAGGTAGATACAACTAATACAACAAATTCTATTACCTTGGGGTTTGCTATCTATATTTCAAAAATATTTTACACTTTTCCTTTTTATTGGGTATGAAATCCTCTATGTATCTGATTAGTCAGGTGAAATCTTTCTCATATTTAGTCACTGTCCTCCTGTATTATTTTAAATCTAAGAATTCCTACCTCCTCATGTCCTTATAGAACTCAGAGATGTATCTCTTCCTAAATTATATTTGGAAAAACTCGTATGTGAGCTCTATCACTAGCTTCCTCATTCTGATAGTATCCCACCAATGGTATACTTCTTCTTATAGGAGGGAAGTTGTACACTTCAGACTATCTTCTTCTTAGTATTCCAGATGTTCCAAATCCTGAAAGTCCTCTCCAACCAGTACTCCAATCATGCTACATCATCCTCCTTCATGCTAAGAAAATCCATAGCCCCCATCTTTTTAATTCTCTCTAATAGTGTCTTCTGCACAGAAGCTAGGGTGGTAGAGGTACTAGAGCTTATAGAGGAGGTGGAGCAGCAGGTGTAAAAGTGTGTCTCAATATATTAACTATTTACTACAACAAAGCTAGAGATGCTTTTGTCTGTGGCTGTGCCTAAAGTTATGGCCTATATGTAGCATCATTAGGCTCAAGAGTAGTTGCATTATCTACTCCTTGTATTGTAGTCAAAGTATAACTAGCCACTTCCTTTGCTCTTTCCTTTGATGTTTTATGAGCCATCTTATATTACTATAGAAATCACAAAACTTATCAGCCTCCATGCAATGTAGCATATCACATAACCAACCCTAAACCATGGCACTAGTGTAAACTACCTAGGAACTTTAAAACTAAGCTTTGATACAGCAAAATGTGACTCCCCCTACCTGATCCTAATAAAACCTGACAGGCAATGCACTTCACAATAGGTTACCCATCCTAGGATTGCTATA
>CANXYI010147460.1:0-10244 GCA_948208565.1 Hura crepitans
AAGATGTTAAAATGGCTTTATATGGACTTTTAGTGTGCTTACTAAGTGGAAATGAACATATTAATGACAATGCATGTCTTAGAACATAAAATTATAGTCATTTGAGTATGGTGGCCAAAACCTTGGTGATGATATGAGTATGTTTGTGCTTGAAAATGCATGTAATTGAGCAAAGTGATTGTGTGTCTTGTGTAGGTCATGGCATGTATGAAGATGTTGCATGTTCATTCATTTGCAATGCTAGGTTGTGTGAGAATGAATGTATTTTGATTTTAATTAATGGTAAAAAGAATGGTTAAGGCCTAAACATATTGAGTGGCCGAATGGCCTAATTATGGAGTCTAAGACTTGAACGTCTCCTAAAATAGGAGATTTTGATGTTAGCATGTAATGTGACATAAATTTCTATGTGAACATACATAATGACAAGAGAAATGACTATATGGCCCTAAATAAGGTCTTAAAAACTGAAGGAACCAAAAATGAGTTTTAAAAGGCATATTATGTCATGATTTATGACATAAGGAGAATAAAGGCATAAATGGACATGAAATTTCATTATGATCTTAGAGTGAATTTGTAAACATGAAAAGAATGTTAAAAATCCACAATTTAGTTAGATAGTGTTTATGAACACGAAATTGGCATAATGTGAGAAAAAAGGGTCGTTTGGCTCAAAACGGTGTTTTTAAGTAATAATGCATTTTTAGCCTTTTTGAGCTAAAACATGTGTATTAAAAGTTATAACAACCTATTTAAGATGGAGAAACAAAAACAATGGTTATTTTAGCCCATGAGATGTGACAACCTAGGTAATGGATAGGTTGACCGATCAACTAGGGGATATCGTAACTGTTAGGGTACTTTAGTACTTAAAGGGTCCAAGGGTACATGTATAGTCCATATATAGACCTATGTGATTTGATTTTCGAATCTAATAGATGGAGCGATCAGTAAAGGTTCCATTAGGGCCACTGCATAACACATTGTGGGTGCAATTGCATAAGTTAAGTTAGACACTGCATTATGCTAGTGCAGCAGCCGTCAAGTCCAAAATATGGATCACTGCATAATATACGATCCCGTTATCCATAGGATTGTAGTAGTTATCATGGGTAGTAATTGAATAAATGAAAAAGAAAGAAATGGATTGATAATTACACTATACACAAAATGTGATAAAAATGGCTAAACGGTCAACATAAAATATAAATCTGATTTAAAAAGAATGCGTATTGAATATGTGCTATGATATTCATAGGTATGAATGAGCTGTTGTTATAATGCATTGATTATGTCATATGTGATTCCATTACCACATCTAATGCTTATTATGAACGTATGCATGTCTATAAGCATGAATGACATAAATGTATGTTGATGTACATATAAAACATTTTAAATGGCATTAATGGCACATATTATTTCATTTTCACCACTAAGCATTATGCTTAGCATGTATGTGTTTTATTACTCGTAGGAACAAAAGACAATTTGATAAAATAGCCTCAGGACATCAAGATAACTAACATGAAGGCTTATCTATTTCGGTAAAGCTTTTGTAATTAGAAGTGATGTATAGGAGCACTCAATGTATATGTAATAAGGGTTGGGTTAATTTGTATTCTTTTTGAAATCTTTGTAACTAAAGACATTTATTTTGGATTATTTGATGCTTAGACTGTTTTAAACTTGTGAATTGCATAATTGACTTGTATGATATCTCTTCTTGAGTCTGAGATATCATATTGCATTTTGAGTGCTGCTGGGATGATTAGAAAGATCACATAATGTTGATGAATGAATGTGTGAATTATAAAAGTGCTTTTATTAATACAGGTTGACACAAGAAAAAATTGGGATAACGCCTGGTACAACTGTTATGCTGCCGAATTTTTAGCATAAGGATTTCCAATTTTTCATGTGCAACACTGTTTGAAAAAGATTTTTGAAAACCCATAATTTAACATATTATCTTTTATAAAGAATGTTAAATAACAAATAATAGGGTAGGTGAGTTTAATATCTCAATATGCATGCACACTTTAGTCAGGCTCAGTGACTAGTTGACATCTGGACTGGATTAAGGGTGCACACAAAGGCCATATCCTAGACTCAAAGTTTATGTTGTTCCACATATCATATCCTCAACCCGAAGGTCATAAACCTAGACTTGAAGTTTACAAATGCACCGATGGATATGCTAACAACAACTATACTACCTACTTGACCGGTCAACCTAACCAATCTCAGTTGTGTAATCGTATGGGTCAACTCACCATGTTTATTTAAGTTTCTCCTTCTTAAAGTTAATTAAGTGAATTTTATCTTTAATTTGGTCAACACATGACCTTAGAGGAAAATTAATGTTCTTCACCATTTATATTAATCCCATTATATTACCATTCATGCAAAATGAGCACATTGACTAACACATCAACATAACCATCTTTTATACATAATAGACACTATCATAAGCATTTTAGTCTTTTAATCATTTTAGGCCATTCTTGCCTTATATCCATATTGCTATGTCATAAGTACTCAATGAATGCATAAAGCACACATCACTTCCCATATTAGGCCATTTGGCCATATCATAAGCTCATCGTGCATTATGATGTTTCATAACTACCATATGCCATCCATATTATCATTTCATCTTTTTCTTTTAAATAGATTGTAATATCTTTTCAATTTATTTGGCCAACAAATGACAAATTGACGTAACCATAAGCCTTTTCATCTTTATATTCATATCACTTTCTTATGCCAATAGTTTATATATATGTTCAAATAGGTTTCCATTAGGCCATTCGGCAATAATCGTGACAAATGCCATATCATAATTCATGTTTTAAAGGCACCCATGTCAACTTTCATCATAGTAAAAGCATACTTATGCACATAGGCACATTCGTTGTCATACATAACAATACATACATTATGTTTAACTTAGGCAAATTGCCTCACTACCATATTTGCATTTCATACCACATATCCATACCATTACATAATACAAATCATTATCATTATAGATTAATTTAGACAAATGCCATAACACATTTTATCAAGGTCTCATTCATAGAACAAACTTTATGTTCATTCATTATGCCTTTATAATTTAGGCTTTCATATATAAACATCTTGTTATAAATCATTCATGCCTTAGGTTACTTTCATACATTCACAACATTACACACTCAATTTACACTTCATGCACAATAATCTATAAGCATAGTAGATCATATTCTTATCATGGTTCATTTCTAATCATTACTCTAATTTCCTATTTATCATTTTATTCTAGAGATTGTTATAGACTTCTTCCAAATATTAATATTAAGCCATTTAGCCTTAGAAAACATACTTATAATGATTTTAAGTTTTAAAGGCAATATGCCAATATACTTTTCGACATAATCATATGTATTCATACAATTTCATCATATACTATATCATAATTATAGCATGCATCATACCTGATGATTTCCTTTTTATCATAACCAATTCATTTATTAGTTCACATTAATGTAATTACATCATTTGATACCCATAAAGTATTCTTATTACATTCTTAAATTAACTATTCCCATCACACATTAATTTATACTATCATTGAATATCACTCATAATTAAAATACTTGAAACATAAAGTCTTACTAACTTAATTATATGGCTATATAATCAAACATATATGTACATCTAATTTTTCTTCCTCTTTGCTCATCATGTAACACTTATTTCCTAGTTTCATCACATCTTATGCATTATTATTATCACAACTCATTATATCTTAATCATATTAAATATATTATTATTGTTCATAAATATATATGATTACATCATGTTACATGTTCTAATCCAATGGTTGCTCTAGGTAGCCTAAACCCACTGATGTAGTGGTTACTCTAGGTAGCTTAGACTTTTTGATCTAGTTGTTGCTCTAGGCGGCCTAAACATTCTAATATGGAGGTTGCTCTAGGCAGCCACGTTACTCATTTTTCACACATGGTTTTCTACCATCAAGCATTTTACACAAATATGATTTTCAATTATTAATTCAAGATATTATACATACTTTCACCATATTACAACCATCACATATCATTTTATAGCAAGTTAATTAACTTAACATACACATTTTATATATTAAACACATTCCTTTTAAATCCAAAATTAGAGGCACACATATTATAAGGGATACACTTACTTAAATAGCATCAAATAAGTCTTTAGAGTATCCATAAACCTTCTGTAATCTTGCTTTCCCCTTATCTCCTCTTAAACATAACCTCAATCCACAATCAAAAATTCATAATAATTAAAATATACTTTTATTCTTTGAATCAACTTTTTATAACTCTTATTGGCACCTAAATAAACCTTAGACAAATATCAAAGGTTAAAAAGAACCACTTATTTTAATGGGTGTCACTATTCACCTAAGAACTCTTTTCTAGAAATCCTTCTAATCTGATCCATTTTCTCTTCAATTCCTACCATAAATTTGCTTTAGCTACCCTTAGAAGTTAATTTAAGGTGGAAATTTGTAATTAAATCAAGCTAAAAAGGAGCTTGATGAAGCAATAATGGTAGAAGCTCTATGGAAATGGAGTGATAAAAGAAGAAGAAGAAGAAGTAGAAGAAGAAGAAGAGAGGGCTAGTTGCTGCCCATAAGGCAGATTTTTGTCCTTATATACTCCCTCTTCAATGGCCAAGATCAATCTTAGAAAATATCCAAGGGCCCATGTTAAAATAAGTCCATAAATATACTTTTTTAACCCATTTTAATTGTATTCTTTAATTTCTTTCATCAGCAATCACTTGTTATGATCTTAAATAATTATACATATTATTTCTTAGAAGTCCCAAACACCCGAACTCAAAAACTCTAAAAAATTGATTAAATACAGTGCTTTTTACCTCATTTAATTTTTACAAAATACTTTTTGAAGTTCAAAAATTCTAATGTGATATTTCTGGGTCCATCTGAGCAAAAATGAAATATTTTTTCGTTTAACTTTAACTAGGTCCTATTTATAGTACGCTGCCATAAAAACTCAACTTCTATTTTTAACCTCCTTAATGGCCTTATTTCCTTTCCAAACTTTACCCAAAAATATCTTATAATTAATGCTACCATCTTATAATATTAGTGTATTATGAATCTTGAGAGGTACTATTCACATACACGCTCGATATCATTCGATTTCTAATTAAATGTTCTCATTTCTTTGCCAAAATGTAAACATAAATTGTTCAACTCATAAACTCTTAATCAGTAAGGTTAGGAACACCATTCTTATATCTGAAGTCACTATTTAGGACTTCGAAATTTACTATTCACAATCTTGTTCATTATTGCTCGTTAGACCTCCAAACGTCCTTGTTTTCATATCAAAATTTACCCACAACATACTTGTAACTTAATCCTTTGATCAATAAGAAAAACTTGATCATGACTCGAAAGTCAATATTCATAATCCCCAATTGTCACTATTCATAATGCTAGGATTTCCAGGCATTACATTTCTTCCTATCTTAAAAGAAATTTCATCCTCAAAATTCCTAAATAATCTGGCATACTTGCATACTAACCAATAGACATACCATGCCCATTTGAGTCTCACATTCTATATAACTTCCTCGTTATCACTCTACCTTTAACATCCTTTCTTGTCATCCAATACTTAAACTTATCTCTTATTTAGTCATTCATTGTATCTACTATTTATACTTTTATCATTTCCCCTCTTAGGCTTTTCCATAAGGCTCCATAATGTGTATAAGCTCAATCTTTTAAAACCTTTATTATTACTCTATACCTCTAATACATTCGTAATTACTCATTTGTTCTTATCTTTGCGTGAACAGATCATCACACTTGTGTTGAACCACTCTTAATCCATAGGTTCTCAAGAACCATTTCCCGTTCATATAACCATTATAATAACTCTTGATCAAGGTTAACCCTATACAACCAATTCCATCTACCTCTTAGATTTCACTTTCTTTTATAACTCATAATATCCTTTTCTAATATACTTCCATCGTATCTACTTCAATCCAATCTTATTTCATTGACTTGTATAGATGTTTCATATCAATTTCCCACTCAATTTAGGCAAAACACACATATATGATGTATATGCTGTGGTTATGCATATATGATGATAATGATGTAATATAGTAATATATGCTTTTATGTTTATGCTCAATGATATAATGTATAACCCAGCCCAATGTCTCATGCATAGGTATCAAAAGGCCTTAAATCATAAGAGAATTGACAGGTATACTAGGAGCATTAACTCTTAAAGACTTTGATTACTCTATCATCATATTTACTTCACAATCACTTTTCTTTCAACCATTCATAATTGATACTTGATATGTTCTCTTTAATTCCATAATTATCATGCTATCCTCCCTTACACTGTTTATAGTCTCTGTCTTAGCATGGTTCTTTTCTTTGTATATCTGTTACTAGTTAACCTCATATAATAATCTGGGAATCTTATCACAATCCTTCTTTTACCTTTACTTCTTTTTAAGGTCATAGAAATTAGATATATCCATGTCTTCTCTAATACCAGAAACCATTTAATCTATCCTTGTCATCAAGCTATGTACTTTATATAGCTTTAACTCTTTAGCACTTTTATATTCTCTATATACTTTCTAACTCTGAGGAATGCCTAACTCAAAGCTCTAATACCACCAAATGTGACACCTCTTACTCGATCTGATCATTGAACATGAATAAGGAATGACACACGACTGTCATATATCTTATTACTTATCTGATTTACTTAAAATTCTTTCTCCTTTTATCTTACTACATATCTTTTTATCATATAACATATAAAAGCCAGTCTTAAAAAAACTTCCTTAAATTTATACTACTAGGGATCATCGTATTGAAAATCTGGATTAACGGCTATTCGGAGACATTAGCCTAAATAGTAACCTACAATAAAACACACTTCTAAAACATCCAAATATCTCATCTCAATATCATTGATAGCCCTCACTCAACTCGATTGGCAGATTCGAATGAGAGAGGCACATTGTGTCACCTCCTACTCAAATCATTGCCTGCCTAAATAAGAGATGGCACATTAACCAGTTATACCGTTATCTTTCTATCACCCTAATGTATGCTTAGATTATGAGCATCCAAGGCCCATATGTAACTTTAAAAGCAATATAACAAAGACAAGTGCTAATTAACCTACTATTACATTTTAGTGAAAATCTAGTAGCATAACGACTACCTAGTAACATGTCCTGAAATAAACTAGTGAAAATGACAACTCTATAGTAATCACAAACTCAAACTCAATCATCTAGGTTCTTCTAAGCCTCTAACATCATTAATATACCTATAGCATCATCAATCATACCTCAGTCACAATAGGTATTATAACCTCAACATCACACACTAGCAAGTATACATTACATGTTAATCATGTACTATTGGTATCTATCTTTTAAGTTTACATGAAAAAGTGATTTGAAAAGTTGTATATGTGTTAATCACTATATTAGACCCACACCCTACATATATACATATAAGTGCCATTATCTATAATTACATCACATAAAAGGTGTACAAAATTATACCAATTAGTAAGTTATTCAGGCTACACTGGTACCTTGAGGCTGGAGTTGAAACTGGATCTATCTATAACCTATACATCAAGAAAATATGAGGTGCTAAGCATAATGCTTAGTGGTGTATTCAATAAAATATACACACATGTGTATATGTAATCATGGAACACATACATTTGAAAACAAATGTCACCTATCACTAATATTGATCTCTCACTTGTGTTAAAACTGGTTAACCACTTTAAGATGTCATCTTAGTATTAATTATTCATATGTACAAGCTTTTGTGCATTCAGCCCATTCTTACTTATCTATGTATGTATATATCTTTACTAAATTATATGACTATTAATCAGATTAATTATGACATTAAAGTTATGCCATTTCCTAGTTACCAAATTGTAACTTATAACTGTTTATTTATTCATTTACATAACTTTATGTTACTTATAAGTCATTTACATTTTAGCCCATATTTGGAAGACATGTATCTAAGTACTGGATATCAGGATCATGGTGTGCAGTGGTCCACATTTTGGACGTCTGTGTTACTGCACCAGCGATAATATGCAATGGTCTTACTAAACATCTTGGCAGCTGCACATGCTTAAGATTATGTGTGGTCGTTCTATCGGACCTCCTCGTGGCTACACCCACATGAAATAATTAAATCATATATATAAAATCATTATGGCCAATATACAAGTGTGCAATGGTCCTACTGAACCTCCTGGTAATTGCACCCATATAAGTATATATGCAGTGGTTCTATCAGACCTCCTTACACTGACCTACATAGAATACAATCAAGTATAATTAAGTCTCAAAATCATCAGTCTCAATGACACTGAAGTGTTCTAGTAGCTATTACATCCCTTAGTTGACCGGTCAACCTATCTAGTAGGTTGTCTAACATATATAGGCTATTCTCTATTCAATCTCATTATTGATATTTACATAGTCATTAATCACACTCTTATTTACCTTACAATGTTTTGTCAACATCAATTACGTACTTCATATTATGAGTCTTGCTACTCACATTATCACTTTCACTTGTCATTCCACATTAGTATGCTCATATCATCATTTTTGTTACGTACATTGCCATTCGTTATTTACCATCCACATGCTAGTTATTACCATTATCATAACACTACACATTGTCACCAATGTATACATGTACACACATATTGTGCATTACAAAGTGGCCACACATACATACATGTTTAATACATCACACATGTCATTATCCATGTATATTCTTGATATGAGATAAAGTCATTTATTCTAAGTCATTACATTACAATTTGCATCCATTATACAACAATTTGGAAAAATCCCACTATGTCCTTAAAGTTCCATATTACATTCACCAATTTCAATCTTCTGTATTTAGCTCATTATTCCTTTATTTTTTATTCAGTTGAGTTCGTTAACACCTATTAAACTAAAATACCTTAGGAACTAATTTTAAGGTTATCCTAACCCCTAAATACATGAAACTATAAATGCACATCATTATGGAAATTTCACAATCCATACTTAGAGGCACATATTTAGTGAATACACTTACAAAGAAGCTTTATGACATCTCAGGATCGATCCTATGACTTTTCTTTTCCTCGGTTCTCATTCCACTCCTTGTTCTCTAAATTCCATAATATGTCAAAAAGTAGAAAAATTCATAGAAAAATATATACACATCTAATTTCGAAAATAAAAGTATACTCGTAATCTAAAACACATTTTATTATTTAAAAAATGCTTGGTATCCAATTTAGGACTCGATTCAGCTTAGGGATTCAAAACCTTAAACTTGTCTACCTCTATTTTCACCTCAAAATCACCTTTTACTCGTGAAACTAAGACTAAAATTGGGTTCTAAGCATCGTAAGGATATGTTTCCATATAATATTCGAAAGATTTCAAGATAAAATGAGGAAGAAATAAAGAAAAATAGGAGAGGAGAGAGAATGTGTGTAACGACCTGAAAATCCTGACACTCGTGAATAGTACTTCTCGAGGTGAATAATGCTTCTCGAAACCTGAGTCACACTAAATGTACTGATGGGTAGTATTAATTATAAGAGAATTTTGGACAAAGTTTGAAGTCAATGCTAAGTCATTTGGATGGTTAAAAACGCTAAATAAGAATTTATGACAGTGTTCTGTGAATAGTGCCTCGAGTAAAGTTGAATTGTAAATTAAAAAAAGTTACTCAAAATAATCTGAAAATGTTATGACTTGAAACTTAAATATGTCAAATACTCCATTGGCTTTAGAAACAAAATTTTCTAAGATCAGGAAGTATTTTTACTGAATTTTTAGGGCATAAAATGCATTAATTTTTTTTATTTTTGTCATAGTTTAGGCTCGAGATTTTGAGAGGATTTAGGGCTTAGATTTATGAAATTTTAGGGATAGGATTGGAGGAAAACCAATATTCCTATCGGTTATAATAATTTTTTGAATGAATAAAAACTTATTTGTGGCAAAGTATAAAAAGGGAAAGTTTCCTTTCCTTTCCACACACCATAACACCACCATCCACTCATCTCCACCAACAAAAATCGTCCACCCTCTCCCTCTCCTTTTCTTTTGCTCTTTCTTCCTCTACAAAG
>CANXYI010147519.1:0-11051 GCA_948208565.1 Hura crepitans
GAGCCATGTGTTTACAAGAAGGTTAGTGGGGGTGCAATCAGTTTTCTAGTGTTTTATGTTGATGACATACTACTTATTGACAATGATGTCTTAACCCTTTAATTAGTCAAAATTTGGCTACCGAAGAAATTCTACATGAAAAACTTTGGTGAAGTAACTTATATATTGGGGATAAAGATCTATAGAGTTAGATCTAAGAGGTTGATAGGTCTTTCATAGAATGCATACATAGATAAAATGCTAAAGAGGTTTTTAATGGATCACTCAAAGAGAGGGTTTATTCCTATGGTTCATGGGAAAATCCTTTCAAAGTCTATATATCCATAAGCACAAAAGGAGAGGGAACATATGACCAAAATCCCATATGTATTAGCTATAGGATCTATCATGTATGTTATGTTATATACTTGACCTGACGTAGCATTTGCTTCTATTGTTATGAGTAGATTCCAATCTGATTATGGAAAAGAAAATTTGGTGGCTATCAAGAATAACCTTAAGTATTTGAAATGGATAAAGGATGTATTCTTAGTATGTGGAAAAGGGGATTTGTGAGTTAGCAAGTATATTGATGCTAGCATTCTATCTAATAAAGATGATTCCAAATCTCTATAAAGTTATGTATTCATATTTGTGAGAGGAATAGTTAGTTGGATGATTTCCAAGCAAGATATAGCTATAGACTCAACCACCAAAGCAAAGTACATTACAGCTTCTAATATAGCTAAAGAAGCAGTATGGATTAAGAAGTTCATTATTAAACTAGGAATGCTCCCTTCTATTATTGACCTAGTACCTTTGTATTGTGACAATAATGGAGCCATTGCACAGGAAATAGAACTATGGTCTTATCAATAGTCCAAACATATTCCCAAGCACTACCATCTAATTCGAGAGATAGTTAGTAGGTAGGATGTAAAAATTGGGAGAGTCCCCATATATTAGAATGCTACTAATCCCCTCATTAAGGTAGTGACTCAAAACAAGTTCAATCTCTATGTAAATAATATAGGTATTAGATACATTAGTGATTAGCTCTAGTGCAAATGGGAGATTGTCAGTTGTATGGCCTAGAGCATGTGTGTAATAGGATTATTTTGTGTACATTCATTTATAATAGAAGGTATTCTTTATTACATAAATGCTTATGATTAATTCATTTGTTTCATATAAATCTTAAACTTTGTAATGAACTCCTAAGTATAATTTTATAGTGTAGAAGAAATCATTAAGAGTTTTTGATGTGAGATTCCTATAGCATGCAATTGTGAAATACCAAAAATATACCTAGTTATGATATTAACAAGATGGGACATTGTTGATATGGATAGGCTGGCACATGTTATACTCTTTGACTTATGTAAATAGTAGTTGTCACAAGCTATAAGCATGGGGATGCTTAAAGTTAATGTGTGGAAGCTTGTTTGATAAACAACTTCATTAGAGATCTAAACATGAGATCTTAACATGGATACAAAATATAATTTAGTAAAAGTCATCTCATCATATTGGTAGGTTTAAGTATCTTTTGACTTCAGATCACCAAAGTTCTTTTAAGTATCAAAAGGTATACTTTGACTTTGGTGCTTTTACTTTGCTATGATGTATACATAGCTAAAAGGTTGGGTATACTCTAAGATACTTGAAGGTAGTTGAGTGATCAATAAAGGATTCACCACCCTAGATTATAATGGAGAGTTTACCTCATAAGTCTAATATATCTTTATTTAGGGAATCTTTAATAAGAGTAAAATGCAAGTGTTAATAAGATTCATGATGGCATTTTTGGAATAAAGATATAAATATTAGAATTGACATGTTTAGGGCTTAATTAAACATACTTAATTAAGCATTAAGTTGACACAAGTCCATACTCAAACCTATACAAGATAAAGTATGGTGAAACGAGTAATTGAACGGTAACTATGCATGAGAGGGTTAAGTTAAAACATTTGACTTTCTAACACTTTGGTAGTTTTGATATGTGGCTAAAAACCTCTAAAGACTTATAAATTAGTGAATTATTAATTAGGAATTAATTATGGGCTTAATGAGATTGAACCGTAAGAGTCCTAAATAGACTAAGACTCTAATTCACTATATACTACCAACATGTTTTAGAAACCTATAGGGTCATGCACTTAAACAATTGAAATGATTATCAAAGTGTTTAATATTTCAATGGTATGAGGTATTATTAAAAGAAGAAGAATAAAGAAAAAAAAGAAAAATCGAGCTTAGAACCCAGTTTGATCTTTTTAAGTGTCAAAAAGACTTAGGCTTTGGAAGCCCATTTAAAGGTGCCTTTTAATCTAATTTTAAATAGAACTTTTATTGATTAAAAGCAACATGAATCAAGCTTATGGATTATTTAAATTTGGGCTTTGAAGAGCCTTAGAAGGAAGCCCAAAGTGGGCCTTACTATTCTATGTTCATATACCCTAGTATTGGGTCTTATGCAATAAACAAAAAAAAGTCCCAATTTATGGGCCTCTTTGAACGAGATTTTGGTCATATTTTAACGATTAAAATCTAACCTAAAGAGGGTTATTTTAGTATAAATAGGCTTCTTAAATTAGCCACCATAGGTAGCCATTAAACAAATAAAAAATTCACACACTTTCTTTGTGAATTTTTGGATTCTCTTATTATTCTTCTTCTTCCTTCTAAATTTCTTACTAGCACCTAGATATTTAGTTGTTCAACATTTCAATTCTTATGTAGATACCTTTGAGGTGTTCTTAATGAGGATCACTATGGTTTGTAACAACCTATTAACATGAGTTGAAGAAAAGGAATCGCTAAATAATAGATAACGGTAAAATTTCTATGCTATTAAATTTTTTTTTGTTGTATGTCATTTTAATATATTTGGATCATTACTATCATTGATTGGTTTTACACAAAAATTTTAATTTTTTGCTATGCTTAACTCATATAAAACCAATAAAAGCAATTTAAAAGAAACTTTGTTTTCTACTTTCACTTGCTAGCATGTTAGACATTTCATCACATACTCTATTATATCCTTTTTCATAATAGGCCTCTAATAGTAGGGTTTTAGGTCATGGTACATCTTTGTACTTTGAAGATGCATTAGATATGGTGTATTCTGAGCCTCCTATAAAATCTATTTCTTAACCTCCTCTACACTCAGTACACAAAATCGGTCATGATAATATAAACATCCATCTACTTTAATTTTATACTCAATAAGCTTCCCCTCTTAGATTTAACTCATTATAGTCATAAATTGGCTATCTTATTTATGTACAACTTCAACTTGCTACTTTAATCTTGGCTTTATCTATAATTCTACCAGAAGTGCTCCATCTTCCATATCTCTCAATTTAACATTCATTGCTCTCATAGTTGATATGAACTTTAGACTCAGTGCATCAACCACCATATTAGAATTACTCGAATTGTAATCAATAAGGCAATCATAATATATTATTAATTCCATCCACCTTCACTACCTTAATTTCAACTTTTTTTATATAAGGAGATATTTCAAACTTTTATTATTAATATATACATAACATCTCTCCCTATAAAGATAGTGCCTCTATATTTCAATGTAAAAATGATAGTTGCCAACTCCAAATCATGTGTTTGGTAATTTCTCTTATGTGGCTTTAATTGTCTAGAAGCATATGCTATAACTTTGTTATCCTATATTAACACATGCCCAAGTCTATTATGGGAAGCATCATTATAGATAATGAACTCTTTTCCTGACTCTGGTTGTGTGAGAATTGAAGCACCCGTCAGCATACTTTTCAACTTGTCAAAACTTTTTTGACATTTGTCATCCCACATAAACTTAACATTCTTATATACTAGGCATGTCATAGAAATAGCAATCATTGAAAATCCTTTAACAAATTGTCTACAATATTTAGTAAATTATAAGAAACTTCTAATCTCTATCACATTTCTCGATAGCTTCCACTCTAAAATTACTTTAATCTTGCTAGGATATACTCTTATACCATCTGTGGAAGTAATATGTCCCAAGAAGGATACCTCACTAAGCTAAAATTCATATTTGCTTAGTTTTTATAAAACTACTTCTCTCTCAAAATTTGTAAAAGCAACCTCAAGTATTATTCATGTTCTTCCTTAGTCTTTGAGAACACCAAAATGTCATCAATAAATACCACCACAAATTGATCTAAATAAGGTCTAAAAATTTGATTCACTAACTTTATAAATGTTGCGGGAGCATTAGTAAGCACAAATAGTATTACCAAGAGCTTATAATGAACATATGAAGTTCAAAAAGCCATTATTGGAATATCTAATTCCTTAATCCTCAGTTGATGATACCCTGATCGTAAATTACTTTTTAAGAATATTATGGCTCCTCATAGTTGATGAAAGAGATCAATAATTCTAAGCAACAAATATTTATTCTTAATTGTCACATTGTTTAATTGTTTTTGTCTGCACAAAACCATAGTGTCCCATCCTTCTTCTTCATAAACAATACTAGTGCTCTTTATAGGGAGACATAAGGTCTAATGAAGCCTTTATCGAGTAATTCCTGTAATTATGCCTTTAGTTCTTTCAATTTTATAGGGGCCATTTTGTATAGGGTTATAGATATAGGTGTTGTATTAAGATACACCCCAATCTCAAATTCTAGTTCCCATTCTAGTGGTAAACCTAGTAACTCATCTAGAAATACATTAGGAAATTTTGACACCACTGGCATTTTACTAATGTTTTGTTTAATATTTTTTGTATCCACTACATAAGCAAAATATGGTGAATAACCCCTTTTTATCTATTACCTAGCTATAATTGCTAAAATAACATTGGATAAGGGATTCATTATATAATTAATCACTATAATCTTGACCCCCATCAATTGCCTTATATGTGATTTTCTTCTATCTACAATCCACTATTACTTGATGTTTGGATAGCCAATCCATGCCTAAGATAATATCAAACTCATTGAATGGTAACTTAATGAGATCTTCATGAAATTCATATACTTGAATAGTCAAAGGACAATCTCTATATATTCTATTAAAAACCACATGTTGTCCTATAGGGTTGCTAACTATAATATCTAAATCAAGTGGTTTTAGTTCTAAGCCCCTATCTCATGCCCGTGTAGTGCAAATATATGTATATTTTGACCCCGGATCAATTAAAGCCAAGATAGGTAATTCAAAAAGATAGAATGTCCCTACTATCATGTTTAGAGAGTCAACCTCTTTCCATACCCAAATAGCATACTGATGGGCTAGAGCTTTTTCCTCCACTCTTCAAATGTCACTTGGCTTTCTAATTACCACTAGCTATGTCACTCTTATCACCCTTTTGACATTTTGTGAGTGCTGAAGATGAAGCCTAAAATTGAAAAGTGTCTTTAAACATTTTAGGGTAATCTTTAATTAAATGCTCCCTAGAACCATATCTGTCATAGGTTTCTATGATTGTCCTTCAGCATATGCCTTCGTGCTTCTTACCATAATACCTATAACTAGCTAATGCACTAGTGGCTCTTGTATGCTATTGGGTTTTGCATTATTCTCCTTCTCTAGATTTCTAAGTTTGTACATGCTTCTGTGATTACTATTGAGTTGCTTAATAGCCCTTCTATCTCTTGCTTACCTTTATACTTGAGCTTGCTTAGCCAAAAAAGAAGGATCTTTTCTTCTAGAAACTTTCCCTCATTTCTTTTAGCATGTCATCCACTGTATAAGCTACCACCACTAAGGAAGGGAATTCTTTGATTTTCATCATCACCTCCTGTAATTTGATATCATTATTGAGAATTTTCTCAAAACTTTTACACTTGTTAGCTTCAGTTGGTATACTTTCTTTTACATGTTGACTAAGCCTTGCAAATTCTTTTTGATATTCAAAGATGGATTAGCATCCCTTCTTTAAATCTCAAAGTTCTTATCTTTTTTTCTCTAAGTAATTATTCATAATATACTTTTCCTTAAACTGTTCTAAAAAGAAATCCTAAGTGAATTCTATAGGAGCTTTACATTTTAAGAGTGTGTCCTACCATCTACATGCTTCCTTTTATAGCAGGGATGTGGCATAGATTACATTCTCCTATAGTGTGCATTTTAATTACTACAAAATTCTAATGGCTCTTTCCAACTAATACTTAGAAGCAACTACATTGTTGAGTTCTACACCTTTGAAATCCTTAGCACTTATTTTCTTGACCCTTTTTAGGTATGTCTTTTGGAGGGCTTGTGATTGTAGAGGTAGTTGTATTAGTGGTAGAGGTAGAGCTACTATGGTAGTAGCTTGTCTAAGTAGATCTACCATCTACTATAGTAATGCTAGCTATGTATGTGATGGTCGTGCAACATCACTAGGTACTAGAGCCTTCATACTAGCTAGTTCATTAATTCTTATTAGGGTGTGGCTCTTTACCACTTCCCTACCACCTAGTGCTATAGATTTTAACATCTTTTTAAATATATGAAAAGAATAATAATCAGCTTTTAGCAGTATAGTTTTAGATGATACAAAATCTTAATCATGTGGCACTCATAGGTAATCTTATTTATTGAGGAATGCATAAGCTAGGCTCTAAAACAATCAAATGTGACACCCTTGACCCAATCCGATTGCTAGACCCAAATAAGAAATGACACACAACCATATCTAATTCATTCTATTTTCTCAACCAATATTTGTTTAATTATCATTTCCATTATCAAAAGCTAGTTAATTTTTTTTTACATTTGATACTTAACCTTTTTAAACCATTTAAGAACATATCTCAAATAACTTGGACATTCATGTCAAAAATTTGGTAGCATAATGACTGACGAGAGGCATACCCAAATAGAGTAACCTATGAAAAATGCACTTCTATATACTTTCAACAATCCTTAACTCTAGATCCCTATGATCCTCTCAACGCAATCAATCAATTTGGTCATTACCCAATATCAACATAATTCAAAACCATATGATTTTTATAGCACAATTACATACCTATGTTTACATCATATAAATAAGATCATTAAGTTACAAAACCTACTATAAACTTGTTTTAGGTCCTGCATCATTGCTTACATATGAGTGCCATCTACACTAATATGCATCATAAAATAAGATAAAGAAAGAACACCTAAAAGAGAGGTTTGATCATTACACTACGATGTTGAGGCTAAACTGTAACTAGGTACCTCTTACTTACGCATCGAAACATGATGTACTATGCATAATGCTTAGTGGTGTATTCAATGAAATATGTATTAAGAAAATAAATAAAAACATGTATGTATGTCAACTAAGATATATATGTCCTGAAAACTATAATATAAATGCATGCAAATATTTTTAAGTATTGTTCATGTAGTTTACCTTTTCCATAATTATTATATTATTGTTGTCTTATCTTACATATTACTCTTACATTATTATATTCAGTATCATTATCTATTAATTAGCCCATATTCATGAGATACAAATTTTGATATTAGATATCGAGATCTCGACCACATAGTTCTCCTAAGTAGGTAGTGGTCCATATTTTAGACCTTGCTACGGTTGCACTAGCATAGAAAAATGTGCAGTGGCCCTCTAAGACCTTATTGCTATTGCACCAGCATAGCATGTACATATAAACTAGTGTAGTGGCCTCACTGGACCTTACTATTGTAGCACTAGCATAATGTATGCACAATCATGTGTAGTGCCCCTACTAGACCTTACTAATATTGCACGAGCATAGTGTGACAATGTACATATGTACATATGATTAAACTTTAGGAAATCACACAACTTAATATATAAATCATTGAATACACTTACAAAAACTTTAATTTACATCAACTTAGGCCCTTTAAGCCTTTTCCTTGTAATTCAACACTTTTCTCAACAAACATAATAGATTTTAGGTTAGAAAAATACATATAAATTCCTAAGCTACTCTAAACTTAAACTTGATTATAGAAACACCTAATTGGAATTTAATTACAATTTAGAAAAATAAAAATCCATGGATTTAAACACTTACCAAAATAATTGACACTAATTACTCAAGTTGTAAAACTTTAAAATTGGTCCCGTTTAATGATTTTCTTCCTAAAATATTGATATAAAGGTGGTATAGGTTCATTTGGAAATGAAATTTGGCTTATAGGTATGTGATTTAGTGGTTAAAGAAAGAAAAAAGAAAGGAAAAGTATGTTAATCAATATATGACCTACACTTTTTCCTTCTCTAAAAGTTAATTCTTTCATTTTGGTATGTTAATTTAATCCTCTTTTTATATCGTTAATTAGGAAAACTTTAATTCATATATACCAAGAAATCCGTAATTAAAAATTGAGATGAGCTAATTTAATAAAATAGTTATGTTTTCATTTAATTCTATTAAATTACTTTTTGATGTCAGAAAATTATAATACTATTAACATTGGATTATTTAGAATTTTTAAGTTTCAAGTCATGCTATTGTTGGGTCATTTTGAGTACAAATAAAATATTTTATCATTCAGCTTAAACTAAGTCATTATTCCTAGGAAACTGCCAGAAAAATTTAAATTTCATTTTTAACCACCTAAATGAATTCCTTTTTAATTAAAACATCACCTAAAATTATTTTATCATATTTACTTTCATTCTATTCAATTAGTATGACTTAGGTCCTGAAAACAGTATTCACCCTTTGGGAGAGCACTATTCACAATTTTACTTCTTATCAATCATTAACTATCTAATTGACTTTATTTTCTTACCAAAATATAAACCTATCCTATACCCTTCATATACTTTTGATCAGTAGGAAAACCTTAGTCATCCCTTAAGTGTCACTATTCATAATCCTAGGGCCCACTATATATGACATGAGACTGTCGAGTGTTAAAATTTATATAGGGTTTAAAATTGGTAAGTAATAATTTATCAAATGATAATTTAGATATAAATAGCATTATTACAAGGTTGATGTATGTATTATCTGAAGGCGATGCATACGTGTGATTTATGTTATGGGAGATTGAAGTAACAAATGAATCGAGGTAGAATAATTACAATGACATAACTAAATAAAGAGTAAAAATGACATGATAAATGAACCATCACTGAATGGATAATATCCTATGCCTAAATCGATTTATCGATTATCTATAAGGGTGTTACACTTTAGGTTTGAATTAAAGAGACCTTCAGGGTCTGAATGAGACCTCTGTGGTCTGAATAATGTAATGTGGTCTTATATCTTATTATCTAGTATCTAATGTTATCTTTTAAGTATAGGCAAAGAAAAGGAAATTAAATTTCAGAGCTATTATGGAGAGTTACTAAAACAAAATGTTTAAACATAAAAAACTTATATGATGGTTAATACATACTTAGCATGATTATTAAATACACACACACACACACACACGCACGCACATATATATGTGTGTGTGTGTGTGTGTGTGTGTGTGGCTTCTATTGAATATCATTATAATGACATAATATAGGCTTGAAATGATCTTGGATTTTATGATAGTTAAGTATGCATACATCAAAATGTTAGGGTATGCATATTCTAACATCTACAAATCTACATGTTAAGTAATAAGATTATATTATCTTTATGTCATATGTGTATATGTAATAATCATGAGAACTCTCATGTAAATGTTTATACATGTACATACATATGATGATTAAGTCATGAAAGAATGGATAATATCTATATTTGTGAATAAGATATAATGAAGCAAATAAAGAACATATTTTAAGAGTATTTCCTATGAGAGATAGTAAATCATATATATGTTAAGTGACATAGTGTGCATAAATAATGGTATAAATGTGACACCCATTCCAAAAAAAGATGACACATTAACTAATCTTACCTAATTATACCATTATCTTCGTAAAACCCTATTATGTATGTCTATCTCAGGAGCATCCTAGGCCCTTGTGTAATTTAAACCAATATTATGATTAAAAACACATGAGATATTACTATTTCATTTGATGGAAATCCGACAACATAACGGCTGCTTTGTGGCATGTCCTAAAACAAACCTATAGAAATTAACACTTTTATAATAATCCCAACCCCAAACTCGGCAAACTAAGTCCTTCAAACCATCTAATGTCATCAATCAACATACAGTGGCATCAATCACACCATAATCACAACATGCATCATAGTCTCAATATCAAAGTATATTAAGCACACAACACATGCTGTAGACACTGGGTTTCGGGGGCTCCTAGGTTTGGTTTGCCTAATGATGATAAAGAGGAACAAAAATCCTAAAAATTGGATTCTTAGGTCAGAATCAAAGATCTCAAAGTTTTCCTTAAAAATTATCCTCTTTTTTATTATTGTCCAAAAAAAAGGGAGAAAACAGCCGTTTCGGCTCCAAAAGAGCCCATTTAGGCTATCCAGCTCGAAATAGGCATTCCCATGCGCGGAACGCCTATTCGAGCCGTTTGATCCAAAATGAGCGGTCCTAGGCCTAGAATGCCCATTGGGCCGTTCGGTCCAAAAACGGGCGGTCCCGTGCATAGAATGCCATTTTTGCCAAAAACAGGCATTTTAGATCTGAAAACGACTATTTTCGCCATTACAAAGCCCAAAATAGCCATTTTCATCTAAGAAAATGCCTATTTTGTCCCTCGAGGTTCGTGCATAAAAACTAATTAGCTTATTTTGAGCAGGGTTTGTCAATTTTTAGAGAGAGAAATAAATAGAAAACACAAAAAATATTATTTTCACACCACATTTTGGGTTTTTTTTCTAGATTCAAGCATTAAATTCAATCCGATCTGAGATCTTTCTGAGGGCAAATATACCGGTGTGTTGACCGACCCATTTTTCATCTATTTTTTAGTCCTTTCCTTTTTCATTTTATCCATCTACAAGTTAGATGTGGCAAATTAATTTGTATATATTTTGGCATTTATGAGACTGCTTATTTTTCCTTTAATTTCTATCTGTCTTTTTATTTTTGATTAGCATCAAAAATCTTATTTTTGGTCACTTGGGCTGATTTTAGTTTTTTTTCGTGCATTATCTATCTACTAGTTAGATGTGGTAATTTTTT
>CANXYI010147540.1:0-14481 GCA_948208565.1 Hura crepitans
CTAAGGGCCTCGCTTTTTCTGCCTTTCAAGCATAAATACCTCGGGGACTCGGGTGTTTTGGGGTAAAATACAAGGAGAAGGAAAGATGGCAAAGCAGATACGCAGAGTAGCCATCTCCAGCCTAATCTAGGCATGATAATCTGTTAAAATCAAATACATACCATGTTTATTAATACGTCTATATATATCTAAAAAGAAGAAAGGGAAAAAAAATTTCCAAAATAAGAATACCCATGCAAGAGCAGCCTCTAGAATAGTTCCAACAGTCCAGAAAGCTTGGAAAAGAACCATCCAAGCGCCTCTTTTGGGTGCAGGTACAAACTCTAAAAACCAGGATAATATCACAGGAATACCTCCCAAGCCAATTCCAACTAAACAACGAGAAACTAGCAATGCAACATAGTTTGGGGCAAAAGAACTCAGCAATCCAGCTCCGCATGTAACTATGGCTGTTACCAGGAATCCCTTCCTGATGAATGAATAAGTGATTTAATTATCATGAAAATAAAGGAAACACATCAGCTACAGACTAACATGTATGTATGAAAAAGTGGGCGTGCACCTTCTTCCATATTTATCTGAAACTAAACCCCAAGAATATGTTCCGACCAGAGTACCTACAAAAACTACAGTGGTTATTAAGCTTTCTTGATGAGAAGTAAGATTCCATTGATTCTTGACTGCTGTCCCAACAAAGGAGAGAAGCATCATTTCCATTGCCTCTGAAATCCAACCCATTCCTGCATAAGCAAGCACCAGGTATTGGAATTTTCCAAATCCCACTCCCAAAAGTGCTTCATCAACACTATATGTGCCTTCTCCATCCGCCATCTACAATTTCGCAGATATTAAGATACTTCCTTCAAATATTCCTTCCGTGGCGGCTTTGCTTGGTCATATGGGGAGACAGATACAGCTAAACTACTTACATGGAGATCAAGAAAATCGAAGGAAAAAACAGAGCATAAAATGACGAACAGAGTGAATGCAGACAAGAAAGCGAAAGTGAAACTAACATAGATATTTCTAACAACTTTATTTATTTATTTATTTATTTTTTCCTCTTGGATGGCCGAAGAAGACACAACGTGGCACTTGATTTTGCCATACGAAGATAATAAGATACCAATAAAACAAAAGATTTAGGGTTCTCAGTCAATCAACTATATATGAATAAAATAGATACAAGAAATGGAGTAACAGAAAGAAAAACACTATCTGATTTAATTTACAGTAAAAAGCGGCAGTTTCGACGACTATCAAACGAGGCACTTTTAGCAACGCCGTAAAAGTATAGGCATTAGGGGTGTGCAACATTTAAATTCAAAATATCTCAATCGAATCGAGCAGTTCGGGTCTTAAAAAATGGAGGATTAATAGAGGTAGTTCGGTTCGGGTGAAAATCTTGCCCAACCCGAACCGAAAATGTGCGCCTCCTCTCTTGAATTAACGACGTCGTCCTCGTCCAAGTGAATTCACACAATTCACACAGATAAATCCTGCCCATTTCGCAACACCTAAAGGCCAAAGTCAACATATCCCTTCCCTTCCCTTCCCTCTCCTTGGGCTCACAGCCTCACACACGACACAACAGCAGGCAAGCAGCAGTGCGCCGCAAGGCATAGCAGCGGCAAGTGCACAACTGCGCAAGGATTAGTAGACCAGCAGTGACAGCTGACACCGACAGCAGTCCACGGATCCACGCATTTCACTGCACAAGCACAACACAACAGAGATCGGCGTCGGCCCAACGGCACTCCTCCACACCTCCACAGTTCCCGCTCCCATTGAAGAAGGTATTTACCTAAAACTGCATTCCTCTCTTTTTTTTTTTTTTTTTAATTTTTGGCTTTACATATCCTGTGATTCAATTGAGATAATTAATTTTCTCTTAAAGAATTTGATAAAGCACAAGTGTAGTTAGTCATTAAGAATTCTGATTTCTGAAGGAAAGATAAACCGGGACAATTTCAGTATGAGTAATTGAGTATGAACTCTTATTTTGCAGCCCTTCTTTTATCTAATAAAAAATCCAAGAGGCTACCAATTTAGTTGAACAGCAAGGAAACTCTGTCACTAGTCGATGTTTAGAACCTCTTCTATTCTGTCTTTTTCCTTTGCAAATCTTGCCTTTTTCTTTTATTTCAATGTATATATACACTTACTTTTAAAGTTATGTATCTAATTTCCTACATTTTCTAACTTTTACATAAGCCCAACATCAACCTTACAAACTGGTCTATATAACAGATCCAGTTGAAAATATCAGGCAATCCCGGAAAATTGATTTCTCATTATTTTAGTCTTGGAACTAAAGACATGTTAATTTCATCCCCTTTAATAGAAAAGGGAAAAAGCCTCACTGGAAATAAACAGAGCTTTCTGAAAAGCACATCAGAAACATATTACACTTGAGACACTCTTGTTCCACTTATCTACATCAACAAATACTAATATAATAACCATATAACTAATATTCTATAAACTCCCACCTGCTAAAACTGAAATTCATTGACCAAAATATATAACTGAATATTAAAAGTTAGCCACTCCCTTCCCCTCCTCATTTCCCCTACTTTCCCTCATAACATGAGCAAGCTATAATTTCAAAGTTTGCCATGTTCACTGGAAAAAAAGAATAGAATGTAAACTCTTTAAATGGAAACACTTAAATTTCATTCAACAGCTTTTAACAAAAGAGAATATTGAAGCAGAGATATTACTTTGTAATAACCTTCCATCACTTGTGGCCCTTGCACTTTGACAATCCCTTTTGTTCCATCTGGAAGGGCTTCATCAGTTTTAGCGTTAACAATTTTAAATTCTGTGTGCTGAATTGGATTTCCAATTGAGCCAAGAACTTTCATAATTTAAAACTGTATTACTGTTACATAATATACCCTACCATATAAGACATTGACATGAACAATATCGAAAAGCTAGTCCATGACTCCACAGATGCAGACAGCAAAGAAATCCAGACAAGGTAATCTTTTTTATTTTAATGAATTAGCTGCTAGTTGACATCCTAGATTAGGGGTATTATTGAAGTTTCTAGCACTGCTGAAACATTAGTTTAAGATTATTTTCGAGCTTTTATTCTTGTTAGTCATATTTCAGTCCTTACTAGTTTAGGTAAATGTTGTTTTCTTTTTAGTTTTTGTTTAGGAACCTGAATTCTGATAGGATTAATATGAGTCCAATGTCTTAGTTTTAAAATCATGTAGACTTTACATACTAAAGCCTTCAATATTTTAATCAGCAGTTTGATTGTATGATACAGTTCCCTTTAAATATGCAACTCTTTCGATCCTTGCCTGTGATTGGTAGGAAAAGTAGGTAGAAACCCTAAATTTGGTTATCCTATCATCCACGAGTTACTTCCTCCATCCAATAAATATAAGCACACCCCTACATGTATTCTCATTTGTGTTCTCTGGGTTGTAGCCGTTGATATGTCATTGTCAAAAACATTTTTATTCGGTAGCGCAATGTTTTCTGGGACATATACACGTTATGTCTCATTTTCCTAGGCTGTTTTATTTGAGTAAGTGCTTCTTTAGTCATATGATGGAACAAAAGGTCATTGTGGCAGTATTCATGATATCCATTATTATTGCTTGTTATGATCATTTTGCTTGTTAAAAGGTTTCCCATTTTTAATTGAATTCAATACTGGCTAGTAATTCAAATCTATTTGGTCCGCTGAGATCTTGTGCTATTGTTGTAATCGTTCCTAGAGTTGAAAAATGAGAGAATATATAAGAAAAAGGATAATAAGTTAGCTTGGATGTATACTTAGCATTAATGTACTTTTCCCAATTTTGTTTTGTTTGAGATTATATAATTGAAATTCATCTGGTTTAAGATTAATGTACATGTACTTAATATGTTCTTTTTTTATTATTAGATGTTTGAAAATAAGATCCTCACCTGGTAGATTAAAAAAGTTTGAAGATTGTGTTGAATCTAAGGGATTAAAATGTTCTAAGTCCTTATGTTTAGATGTACTAACTAGGTGGAACTCCACATATTTGATGTTGAGTATGGCTGAAAAATATGAGAGGGCGTTTGATGCATTTGAGATTGCAGAGTTGTACTTCAAAGTAGAGTCTGAGTCTGATAATCAAGGTGGAGTGTCTGGTTTTATAGATTGGTATTTGATTAGGAGAATGACTCAAATGTTGCATCAATTTTATATTGCTACTCTACACAGTTTTGGTTCCATCTACATCACATCTAATACATATTGGACTGAAATTAGTGACTCGTATGTTAAGTTGTCTAATTGGAAAATAAGTGATGATAATGAGTTGAAAGATATGGCAATTAAAATGCAGAGTAAATTTGACAAGTATTGGGGGGATTATGATAAGATGAATAAAATAATTTTCATGGCTTCTGCTCTTGACTCTCATGAAAAATTTGAATATATGGAGGATGCCCTTCGAACTGTGTATAGTGATGAAAGGGGTAAGCATTTATTTGATGGTGTTAAAATTGCCATGTTGGAGGAGTATAAGAAAAAACTTGAACCTGAAGCCAATTCATCATTTGACCCCCAAAAGACTTCAGTCCCAACTAATACAAATATGGAGGAAAGGGGCATTCTTAAACAAAGAATCAAGCGTAGAAGAGTAGAAAGTGGGACTATTAGAGATAGGAAAACTGAGCTAAAATTGTATTTGAATGAGGCTATATATGATGATAATAAATGGGGCTTTGATTTGTTGAAATGGTGGAAGCTAAATTCTGAAAGATTTCCTATCCTTTCATACATGGCTCGAGATATACTAGCTGTCCCCATTTCTATAGTGGCTTCAAAATTAACATTTAGCACTGGTGGGAGAGTACTTGATCCTTTTAGGAGTTCTTTGACTCCTAAAATCGTCGAGGCTTTGATATGCACACAAAATTGTCTTCAGCATTCTCATGAGCATGTAAAAGTTGAGGAAGATTTAGACATAATTGAAAAGCTTGAAGATGGTGAGTTTATATTTAAAATCTGCTTGGCGGAGACTTATTTTGTTTATGCTTTGATATTTTTCTTTACTAAAATTATTTAAATTTTAATTTGTCATTCTTTAGAAATGGAAAAATTCAACCAAAAGGAGAGTCAAGGGATCCAATCAAGTGCAAATGTGGAAGCATCATCTAATACGGAATCCATAAATCTAGATCTTGATCATTGAGATTGAGGTAGTTATTAGTTCTCAATTCTATTACTTTATTTTATTTTTTAATTAAATAATTGTGTTTGAGGTATTATTTGATGCAAATTTTAATATATTATTTTCATGTTAAGTTATAGGTTTGTTTGTTCAAAGAATTGAAGCTTGGAAGAGAAGATCTAAAAATGTGGACAATGAAATTGCATTGGCTAATTTTAGATTTTGTTGTGTAAAATAACAATTTTATTCCAGAATTTGTATTGAAGCTTGTATATTTGTTTTTATTTTTTTTTTGGGAGAATTTGTATGGTAATTATTTGAATATTTTATTAAAAAATTGGTATGCATGTGTTGTATAAGTTTTTTTTTCTTTGGGCAGTTCGGTTCAGGCCCTGATTTTTTTGGATTTTCGATTTAGGCTCTGATCTCTACTTTGATTTGGTTCGGATTATATGGCTCATTGAAGTTTGAATTCAAATCGGATCCATTTTTAACCTGATCCGATCTCATTCTTAATAGACGTGCCAATTAGTGCAGCTACCCCTTCTTTGATTGCTGTTTCATATGGTCCATAATGTATTATGATAACTTGCATCGGATCATTACATACATATAATATTCAATAAATTATTATTATTTTATAATATTTTTATTTAAATCAGAGATAATTTATTTAAATATATTTAAAAAATCAATAAAATAAAAAAAGAAGAGAATTATATTGAAAAAAAAGAAGATAATAGTAATATAAACCAATGTTATTAGAACCAGATCAAAAGTCAGATCAAACAGTCAATTGGATCATAATTTTACTGTGTGTTGATCAGATTGAATTAAATTTTTTTAAATAAAATTATTTATAAAAAAATTAATAACATAATATGAGTAATATTATGTTAAATGAATTGTATAAAAATTATAAAATGAGTATGTATATATATATATATATATATATATATATATAAAGTGGAGGTATTGAAATTTATTTATATGATAAAATTTAGAAAAAAATTCAATGACAAGACTAATATGATTTTATTCTATTTAATATAATTTTTTATAATTTCTTAATTAAACAAAGTTATTAAAATAGTTACACTTAAAATGATCTAATTATTAATCAATTAAAATATAATTAATTGAACAAATTTTATTATTAATATTCTCAAATTATTTTTAAATCATAAAAAGAACTTAAAGATATTAAAAGAAAAATTATAAGTCTAAAATAAAGTAACACAAAAATGGAAAAAAAAATGCTAAAAGTATGAAATTTTTAGTTCAATTGGATTTTTTTTCAGTTCAAATCGGTTCAATATGGCTTTTTGCAATATCATTTTTTTATCGAACCGAATCAACTTTCGATTTATAGTCGAACCGATCTAATTGACTGGTCCGTTTTTAATAGCAATGATGTAAACACACCAAATTACATTGTTTTCATTAATTACAAAACATTCCATAACATTATAAAATAACCACATCATCAATACAATAGAAACAAACATTATTTTTAGCATTACAATACAATACATGAGTCTAATACAATGAATGATCATCATCTAAAGTAAATTATTGTAACAGAAAGAAAAATAACCAATGCTAAAACTATATAACATTCCAAAGTACAAATTGAAATACTATATTGAAATATTAAATAATTAATGAAAATAAAAATGAGAAAAAAAAAGATGATAACTATACAAACGCACTAAATTGCATTATTTATGAAGTAAGTGATAACATTATATAACAATAGATTAGAAATAAACATTGTTTTTAACACTACAATACAACACTATATTATAAATAACAATTATTCAAAGTAATCTATTGTAACGGAAAGAAAAATATTCAGAGATCCTCTGAAAATGATGAAATGCTTATTTGTTCAATTATATATTTTGATTATTAAAAGGAGGAGGAAAAAAGAAATACTTATATCTCATGTGAGCCTTCTCTTTTGTCACTGCCAACAACTCTTATCAATAAAGATTATTAGTTGTAAAGTGAAGTATTATTTAAGCTATAGATGGAACATCCATCAAAGGATAACTTAATTTATCAAGCCTGTCCCGTTATGAAAAACTATTACACCAATTCTTTTTAATTACTTTTTCAATTAATTAAAATTTTATTTTCATTATGTCCTTTTCAACGTGATTATATCAAAAAAGAAAAATTAGTTATCTGTTTTCGTTTATTGTTAAGAGAATGATTCATATAAGATAGGATGCGACTGATATAATAAATATCATTGAAATCACGTTTCTCTTGAACAATAAATGCATATTTTTGCTTTTATAAAAGTTTTATCAAGGCAATGGAGGAACCATTTTGCTTGCATTGGTCAGATTTGCTTTGTATTATTTTCCTATTATTAGTTTCTTTCGTTATAACAGTCCAAGATACCTTAATACCCTCCTTTAAATTTTTTAAATGACGGAAATAACCTCATGTAATGATGTTATAAAGAGGGTCTTCAATCTTTGTTCAAACCACAACAAAACATGGCTCAGCCTGAAGAGTTGGCAGTTCTCACCAGGGCCTTCTCAGGTTCAATATTACTTCTCTACATCACTCTCCTCTTTTATTTCCCTTCTGTTTTATCATCCGTTTGTATATTCTCGGTTTCTAATTTTGCTCTCAATAATTCATTTTCAAAAATAATTTTTTAATTTTTTATATGATAATTTGTTATTAGCTCAGCACATAGAATGATAATATCGTCGTTAGCCCATAAGGGATAAATTGACTCTTAAGTGGTAGATTGGCTCATAACGGATAAAAAAAATTACGAATCATAAACAAATTGAATTGTAACTTAAAAAATCATATGATATTATCTTTCTTTTAAAAAAATATTTGTATAGAAGAATTATTTTCATAATTAATAACATATAAAAGTTACAAAAAATATAAGATAAACAGTTTATAAATGAGCCAGATCAAATATATCAAACAACAATCGAATTATTTTAAGAGTCAAATGGATTGAGTTATAAATAGATCATTTGCGAATTGGATCGAATCTAAATCTTTTTTTTTTTTGAATAAGATGGATCGGATTCGTGGATTAAATAAATTTTTGGCACCTTCGCTCTTAAGCTAAATTAGTAAATTAGCAGATAGCTTTCATTTTAAGGTCATTTTATCCCCCTTTCATCCAATTTAGTTTAAGTACAATCAGGCAAATTAAATGGCCAGCTCCACATTAGATATATGACTTTATATCTTCAGACAATAATCTCATTGTGCTCGTTGGCGACAACGAAATCGAATGCTGGCTTTACCATTGGATAACATTCTTCTTGTTTTAATTAACATTCACACGGTGATCTGTTTCATTTGTTGTCGACAACTGATCACTAGCATCTTTCTATATGCCTTCCTAAAATCAGTCGTTTATACCCGAAGATTATGAAAATTAACAATATTTCTCTATATCCTGAAAAAAAAAAAAAATTGCCAGGAGGACTTGGAGTTGATGAGAATTCACTGATATCAATTCTGGGCAAATCACATCCTGAGCATAGGAGATCATTCAGGAAACAAAATTCCCACTTGTTCGTTGAAGATGAACGTTCTTTCGAGCGATGGGATGACCAGCGTTTCCATCTTCTCCGGAATGAATTTGTGCGATTTGAGGTTCGCTTTATATCCTCTCTACCTCTTCCTAGAATATTTTTCACTATCACTATGCTAAAGTTCGTTTATGACTTTCTCTGATTGATTTTTTTTAGAATGCTTTGGTGCTATGGGCTATGCATCCATGGGAAAGAGATGCTCGTTTGCTAAATGAGGCACTGAAGGAAGGTCCAAGATCTTATGGTGTGATTGTGGAGATTACTTGCACCAGATCAGCAGAAGAGCTTTTAGGAGCAAGAAAAGCTTACCATTCCCTTTATGATCACTCCATTGAAGAAGAGATTGCCACCTATATCTCTGGCAGGGAGCGAAAGGTAACATTATCCCAGAATTCTTTGGATTAAAATGGCCAATTCTTTATATGGAAAAGGGCCTGATTTATTACTATGCTGTGAACAGCTCCTGGTTGCTCTAGCGAGTGCCTACAGATATGAAGGGCCAAAGGTTAAGGATGATACTGCAAAATCTGAAGCTAAAATTCTGGCTAATGCCGTTAAGAAGAATCCCATTGAGGATGAAGATGTGATCAGAATTCTATCCACAAGAGGCAAGCCCCATCTCAAGTCCATCTACAAACACCACAAGGACATTTGTGGTAAATACATCACTGAGGTATAGCTCAAGATTTTTCTTGCTTCAACTGTATGATGCAATCTAAACACTGCTTATGTTACATCGCAGTTTATCATCTATTTGGTCCATAATTAAGTTCAAAGATCCATTTTAAGCATTTTCCAAATCACGAATGTGTTAACTTAGATTTTAATCATAGTCTTCATTTTCTTCAGGATCTTCAAGCTGCTGACCTCATCTTAAAGCAGACAGTTGAATGCTTGTGCACACCACAGGTGCATTTCACCAAGGTAATAATGATGCTACCAGTTTCCATGAAAAATGAATTTACTACAACACGCTATTGCTTACATAATTTCTTCATCAGATTGTGGATGAGGCAATGAGAGACGAAGCAGATAATAGCGCCAAAAAGGCATTAACCAGAGTGATTGTAACACAAGCGGATGCAGATTTGATGAAGGAGATAACAGATCACTACCATAGCTCATATGGAGTTCCACTACCCGAGAAGCTGGAAGGCACTGCAAAAGGGAACTACAGGGATTTCTTGCTTGCCTTGGTAACCAAAAAGAAGTGAAGAAAAGGATAGAAATTGAGATTTTTTGGAGTTTAATGAAATAATTGGGCATTGTCTTGTGTGTGTTGTGTTTTCCTTGATTTTTGTTCTGTGAGATGTTGTCTATCTGTGAGTAAAGAAGCCTTAATAAATTGAAATTCTTGCTTTTGTTTGCACTCTCTCTCTCCCCTGTTAAACTTCCATTAAACATTAAATACGATTCCAAGAATAACAGTGATCAAGTTATTTGCATACAACTACCAGTCACACAGTCGTTACTTATAATGTTAACATGAAGTAATCCAATATAGCCATTGAAATGAAGAAAATGACAACAAAGCACAGGTAGAGAATTAAATTTTTGCACCAAGTAAGGTCATCAAGAAATTCTTATAATCCCCTGAGGTGTCACCAACAACTGCTCCATCAAGATTAGTTTTGAAAGTGTTGAAATACTCTCGCCGGATCTTCATCGTGTCGATCTCAGCTCGAGTTACATTGCTCTAGTAAGTGAATCTTCATCTGTCCCAAGCCCAATGATGGCAGCTCCGATGACCTGTCAACAATTTAACCTTTGCTGATCTAAATAGAGACATCATAAAGGAAAAAAGAAAGTTATAAACTAAAAAATTTGATCATTTTCTTTAAAATCACCTCGGCAAAGTGTTTCTCTGGTGACCCTATGCACAAAATCACCACTCTTAACACAGATTCCAGAACACCTTTTCCACAATTTTTTATGTCCTGCAAGGAAAATGGTGAAACAAACCTGCCCGTCTCAAACTTTCCAAGAAACTGCTATATATCTAAACTTGATAAGTGCACGTGATGAACCTGGTCTATAGGAGTTCCAAATTTTTGCTGATAGCACTTGAAAGTTTCTCTGAGCTGATACACATTCCTAGTGCTGAGCACAAACACTACATCATCATCATCTAGTTGCGTTGTTTTGATGGCTTCATGCAATTTCTCTGCCTCTTTGATAGCTATATTTGTATCCACGAGCTCTTTATCATACCTAAAAGAGCTTACTAAACCCACAATAAGCTGCAAAATGCAAACACTAGTATTAACTTGGATTTAGTAAGACCTCTGTATCAATTATAACTTCTTGTATTCTCTTGCCAACACGAGCAAAACAGTTTTGGAAACAGAATTTTCTAATTACCATTAAGTTCTGTTCTCCTTTAATGCTATAAAAGTTCTGTAGATGGATTGAATCAAATGGTAAAAAGTTTTGTTGAACGAGTGAAGATTCATTACCTTACGAAGGGGCAAAGGGACTACAGATGCAATGTCTTCTTTAAGGGAGCAATCAAAAAGGGAACAGTAGGCCTGCCTTACTGCCTGCAGATGATGAGGAGATAATGCACATGAGATCTCTACTATCACTTGAAGTTGTTTTGTTTTAACCTTCCTCACTTTCAATGCTTTATTTGCTAATATTGCATCCCTTTCTGAGGGATCATATGCCCACAAAATTACTGCTTTCTATAAGCCATCAAGAGCTTAACATGTCATATATATATATATATATATAACGTATATGAGCATAGTTATTGACGACATGAATGAAATGCCGGTTTATATCAATAAAGTTCCCAATTAAAAGAAAGCCAAACCAACACAAACTAAAGGTTTTATCAATATGATCTTTTTTTTTTTCATCTAAAATTATGTTTCAGTTGCTACAGATCATCGTGCTTGAATAGGAGGCATGTGGATAAATAAACACAAAGCGTCTAAAAGATCATAC
Organism: Hura crepitans; assembly: GCA_948208565.1. Lineage (NCBI taxonomy): Eukaryota > Viridiplantae > Streptophyta > Magnoliopsida > Malpighiales > Euphorbiaceae > Hura > Hura crepitans. The sequence goes on from CANXYI010147540.1 coordinate 11,708, forward strand.
TCTAAAATCACCAAATAGCTTAGAATAAAGACGATCAATGAGAGATTCCTTATAAAGCTGTTGATACATGTCTCTGATTTTCCTCCTTTGATTTGCATTTCTCTGTCCCAAAATTTTTGTAAGTGCCTTCTCATCTGTCCATAATCCTATAACAAACGAAGCAAAAAAAAATTATCTAAGCAACTGCTTCAGTAAAAATTTGTAGGTTGAAAATGGAATTTAAAAAGCAATAGTTAGGGGCAAAATAAGGAATTGAAAAGGAAAAACAAGAAATATAGAGAACCAAAAGAGAAAAGGAGAAGAAATTCTGTGCATATCCATTTTTCAGACAAATAAAACTCACGAAGAAACATAATAACATGTTAAAGAAGAAGACGGAGAAATTGCTTGAGGCAATCCTTTCTAGAGATAAATGGAATTTTATTGACCCATAGACAAATGGAAAAGAAAGGGAAAAGAGGGAGACCTTGAGCAGCATTTCTGAGGCTCTCAGCATCTTGAGTAGGAGAAGGAACAATATTTGGTATTGTTAGTGTGGCCATTTTCTCTAAAGAGTTTTCCTTTTTTTTTTTTTTATCTTTTTCTCCTGGGAAATAAACAAAATCCAATTGACCAAATGAGAAATATATTTCAACGTAAGGATTGATAGTTATTTTTTTTCTTTCTTTTCCTATATATATATATATATATATATATATATATTCACATCATTTTAGCAAAATAAAAATAGATATATCAATGGATGTTATAGAAAATATTTACTGCATTAGCAATGACGTTTAACGTTCTTGAGATATTAATGCTTCTTAAATAAATACCTCAATATTATGAATGATTTTTTTCTCTTTGTTTTAAAAAAACATTATACTATATAAATATGTTTTCATTCAGATATAAAGCCGGCTCTTTTTCATCTGTTCTTAAATTCTATAATTATAATGCGTCTGAATTTGAAATTACGTACTAGAAATCCTTGATTTAATTCTTCCTCCACTTAATTATGGTTTAGCGTACTTAATGAACGCAAGCTATGTGCTAATGACCGAGCAGTAAACTTATAGATTGATAAAATCTATAATTGCTGGGCTGGCTGTACTTCTGACAAAATGAAAATAAAAACATGGAAACAAAATTATGGTTGATAGGACAAGTACCTGTGTACGTAGCATGGGAAAGACAAGAAAGAAATATATTTCTATTCTAACGAGACAAGAAAGAAATATACTTCTTTCAGTTTCACTTCTCTTATTATTCGTGAAGGACAGTCCAAATTACTCGAATTTGTCCTTCATTTTTTTTTTTTTAATGGCGAACATAACCTCCTGGATTGATATAAAGATGGGAGTGATGTCCCTCTACTTGCTGCATTCAACTCCATAACACAAAACAAAACACGATGGGAGTGACGTACAGTGCTTTGTCAGGTTCAATATCTTCGCATATGACTTAATTCTTTTGTTCTTTCTTTCTTGTTTTTTTGATGACCTTCCACGGTTACGTTTTAAGTTTCTGTTATGTTTCGTAATCGTTGGTTGACTAATGATTAATACTTTCTTGTCTGTCATTGTCTCCATTTATATCTGACTATTTTTATTCGTTGTTTTTTCTTGTAAAAATTGCTAGGACTTGGCGTTGATGAGAATTTGCTAATATCAATTCTGAGGAGAGCACATTCACAGCATAGAAAATCATTCAGGATAGGGAATCCCCACTTGTTCATTGAAGATGAACGTTCTTTCGAACGCTGCCATGATATTGGTATCCTTCTACTCAGGCAAGAATTTTCGCGATTCGAGGTGCGTTCTATATTTCTTGCTTCTTCTTATGTAAACTGGATTTCCAATTTGAACATTATTTCCCGTATCACTTGCGACTTTCTTTGCTTGATTTTAGTATGCATCGGTGATGTGGGCTAGGCATCCGTGGGAAAGAGATGCTCGTTTGATATACGAGGCATTGCAAGAAGGTCCGCATAGTTATGGTGTGATTGTGGAAATTGCTTGTACTAGATCATCAGATGAGCTTTCAGGAGCAAGGAAAGCTTATCATTCCCTCTTTGATCGCTCCATTGAAGAAGAGCTTGCCACCTCTATCTCTGGCAGCCAGCGAAAGGTAATATTAGCCCAGAATTATAAGGATTAAAAAGGCGAATTCTTAATATAAAAAGGGTCTGATTCATACCTTAATCGTATGCTGTGAACAGCTCCTGGTTGCTCTAGTGAGCGCCTATAGATACGAAGGACTAAAGGTTAAGGTTGAGATTCCAAAATTTGAAACTAAAATTCTTGCTAATGCTATTAAGAATAGTAAAAACAAGAATCCTGTCGAGGACGATGAGTTGGTAAGAATCCTGTTCAAACTTGGAAAATTGATGGTGGGGCTGGACAGAGGCCCAATTAAATAGCAAGGTCTGGTCACGAGATTTGGCAATTGCAGGCATACACAGTATTGCAGCAACCGGGAATCATATCGATACTCCATTATTGGTAGCATAACAGAACACCAAACTGTCTCGTACCATACAGAGCAACATAGTTCAAAAGAAAACATCATTATTCTCAAACCCACAACCCCCCAAAATATTAAATTTCAACGATGACATGATAATCTCCTGATTTCCTTAGAGCCACATTCGCTAACACTGCATCTCTATCCTCCGGGTCCAATATCCAATGGTACATTGCCCTCTGTTCACAAATAAATCGAACTCCATTAGCGTTCGTATTTGTAAACAAAGCGATAGCGACACTTTTTTTCTTATTGTTTCAAAGGAT
>CANXYI010147543.1:0-13714 GCA_948208565.1 Hura crepitans
TGTCACTCTCTTTAATCTGCAACTGGTGATACCCTAACCTTAAATATATCTTAGAAAAGATACTGGTACCTCACCACTGATCAAAGAGATCATCAATTCTAGGTAACAGATATTTATTCTTGATTGTCACTTTATTCAGTTTCTTATAATCGACATATAATCGAAGCGACCCATTTTCTTTTTCATGAATAATACGAGTGCTCCCCACAATGAAACACTAGGCCTAATAAAGCCTTTATCCAATAACTCCTGCAACTGCACTTTTAACTCCTTTAATTTTACTGGTGCCATCCTATATGGTGTAATGGACATTGGGTTTATGCCAAGATATACCTCAATCTCAAAGTCCAGCTCTCGATATGGCAGTAATCCTAGTAGTTCATCTAGGAATACATTAGGAAATTTTGATACCACTGGTATTTGATCAAGGCTAAGTGTGGTGGTACTAGTATCTACCACATAAGTTAAGAATGCTTCATATCCCTTTCAAATGAGTCACTTGGCTATAATGGCTAAGGTGATATTGGATAAGAAATTTATTCTACCTATAATTGTTACCTCTTGTTCGACTATTATCTATAGACTTAATCTTTTTTTCTCATAATCAATCACTGCTTTATGTTCTGATAGCCAATCTATATCCAATATGACATCAAACTTATGAAAGGGAAGTTCTATAAGATCTACTAGAAATGTCTAATCTTTAATTGTCGGAGGACAGTGTCTAAAACTATGTTCACCATTACACTTTACCCAATTGGTCGCTTACTTGAATGTCTAAGTCTATAAACTCTAGCTCTAGTCCCCTATTTAGTGCTTGTGTGGTGCAAATATAGGAATGTGTGGAACCAAGATCAATTAATGCTAACACATGCACATTAAATAAGTAAAAAGTACCAATAATAATATCTTATGCTTCAGTTTCCTCTTAAGCATAGATAACATACTACTGTGCTCGAGCTCTAACCTCTGACCTCATTCTCTGAGTGGTACTCAACTATTTCTGCCTCATCTATCTCAGTCCTTTATAAGATGCTACTACAGCAAATGCATGGGCCTGTGTAGCCTTAGGTTGTCTTTGAGGACACTCCTACTAAAAGTGGTCTCTGGCTCTATATACAAAGCATTCTCCTTTCCTATATTATTAGCATTACCCCCATTGTCTCTTATTGCAACTCCCACATGTCGAAGGTGTACTTCTAGCTGTAGACACTAGAGCACTCGAGGCCTGCTGTGATAGTCGAGGCCTAGGAAGGATGGCTTAACCTGACCTCTGAGGTAAGAGTTGCCTTTAGGACCATTATCTAGGATAGAACTCCCTCTTTCTCTTAGCCCCTCCTAGAGCTAAACTCATCTGACTTGAGGTAAATGGTTTCTTCCTCTAAAACAACTCCTTTTTTTCTGCATCATGATCTTTATGGAGGCAATTTGCATTCACAACTCAAAATTGAGGCCCTTTTTGAAACTCTTATAGCATTCTTCCTCAGTGGGTAAGGAATCCTTAGCATATCTGCTCAGGCAAGCAAAGTCCTCATATTTTGACACTGACCTCTACCTCTATTTTAGGTCTAAGAATTCTTGCCTCCTTTTCTTCTTATAAGATTCTGAAATATATCTTTTACAGAACTCCATTAAAAAATACTCCTAAGCAAGCTCTGCTATTGCTTTCCTCCTCTTTATTGTGTCCCATCAGTGAAAGGCTTTTTCTTGAAGGAGAGAGGTAACACATTTTAGGTTTTCTTCCTCTGCACATTCTAATTGTTCTAGGATTTTCATAGTTTGCTCTAACTAATATTCAGCTCTTATAGCGTCATCCTTCCAGGCACCTAAAAAGTCCATTAGCCTTATCTTTTTTACCCTTTCCAGGTAAGTCTTTTGCAAAGCTACTAGAGCTAGTAGAGCAGCAGTATGCCTCAGTAGCTTTACTATTTGCTGTAATAATGCTAGTGAGGCTTGAGCCTAATGTTATGGCTGGCATGTAGCATTACTCGACTCTGGTGTGGTGTACTCACCTTTAGTCTATAGATGGTGGTAAAAGCATAGCTAGCCACCTCTTTGCCCTGTTCTGTGGGGTCTGTTCACTCATTGTGCATCACTGTATAAAAATAACTTATCAGCTTCATGCAGTGTAGCTTTAACCTAGATACAAAATCTTAGACCTTTGTACTCATGTATAGTATGCCTTGGAATGCCTAAACTCGCTCTAATACAACTAAATGTAACACCCTCAGTTTATGCCTGAAGGAAATAGACAAAGCATGCTATTTCCCTAGGTCGCCCCTCATTGAATTACCCCAAGATTCATTCATTTAACACTTATCAACTTATTACTTATTAAGGCATTTTATCCATGTTTTCCCTAAATTATCAGATCATCTCTTAATACTTATTATCTTAGACTAATAAAATCCTATTTTAGGTCTATTATCTAATTCACTGAAATTTAGGCAGCATAATGGGTACTCGAGTGAAAAGCAAAAAATTTTTTCTGCACAAAAAGCACTTTTATAATGATCATAGACTCAAACCCCACTCATGGACCTTTTTGGTCTTCCAAATCAATATCAACCACAATCACACAATAGTTATAGGGTCTCAAACCCACAGTTATTTAACAATTAGATAGGCATATATTTCCATCATAAGTTTAGACTTACATAGATCATATAATTTATTATATAAGCATCCATATGTGCATCCATAATATACATCAACTATCTATTTCTAAACCCCAATATACATGAGTGCTTTTCTATATCATAACTAATAGAGTACAAAAATATATACTAAAAGAACTTAGCAATAACTACACTGCACTAGATAAAGCTAAATAGCTACCCCATTTATAACCTATACATCGAAACACCGACACAGTGAGTATACACTTAGTAGTGGAATTGACACAATAAATCCATGTCATGAAATGCAGAGACACATATAAGGTCATATGTATAGATAAACAGACACTATAACCATTTCCATGTAGGGTTATCTAGTTATGTACCAATTATGTGATATATCTTACAGTGCCTTGTCATATAAGTAACTAGTTCATATTCCATCTGGTCCACTTAATTATTTAAATCCATGTATTTATTCAATTGCCATTAATGCTAGTCTAATAGTGTTATATTTATTTAAGAGTAATGTTATTCAGGCCTATGACAGACATACTACACTTTTAGACACTGGCTATCGGGATTTATGTTGTGTAGTGGCCCATATTTTGGGCCTTGGTAGCTACACTTACCTGGTTTGATAGCAGGGATTAGTTCATTAGAACCTCTCAATATTAGACTAGCAGATAATAGGGATTAGTCCATGAACCTCCCAATATATGCAAGTGGGATAGTAAGGATCAGCTCCATGGGACCTTTTAATACCCCAAATCAACATCTCTAATACAACACTAGTAGATAGCAGGGATCAGCCCTATGGACCTCCCAATACTCACATTAAGCCAATGGGTAGCAGGGATCAGCCTAAGTGGACCTCTGAATCTAGTGTTCCAGGTTCATCTTTAGAATCTCAGCGGCTACACCTACCATCACATCTAACAACAGTAGCCTTAGAAGCACCAACCTGCCTAGTAGCTACTAATTCTTTAGTTGACCGGTCAACCCATCTAGTGGGTGTCTAACTGATAGGCTATGTCACTATTCATTATTCATTTATACAGTTATTATTCATTTTTCATCTAATGTCCTATCGCTAACAACACATATATTCATTTCTGGTACTTTTATACAATTTTTCCCATTTAGGTCATTTACCTCTAAATCACTATTCATTTAGTCATTTTTTAAATTCATGCTTTCCATATACCCTTTTCATGCCAACCATGCATTCCTCATTTCTCGACCTAATATGTCTCAATGTCCTTAGGAATTCATTCATTATACTCATGCTATTATTTACACATATATAATCACCATTTCCAATGTCACTATTATATGTCATTTTAGGTTACCATTTCTCAAATTACCCCTCAACACACCTTCATATTTGTATTCACATTCCTAGCATGAATTTTGTATCTCATTTCTATTTCAATACCATACATCGCATGCCATACACGTAAATACCCATGACATCCCATACATGCATATCATTCGACCATACATAGCACACGCTACTACACTTAGTTTCTCTTACCCAAATTATGCATACAAGGTTATTTTCATGCCATTAACACAATTATACCATCCATTTGCATCAATTCCATTCCTAACCCTAAGTTTTACCATTTCTATACATATATATACATACAAATTCATGCAAAACTACATGGCATGCATCAATTAAGTCAAATCCACATACCTAGGGTGTGAAAGCACCCCCTTTCTCTACCACTTCAAGGCTTTTAATGGTGTTCTCCTTCAACACCTTCTCTTTGACCTAAATATAATGAATTTCACCTTAGAAAATTTCTCAAAAATTTTATACAACTCTAAATTGAAGTCTAAAACCATGGAATTTCTTAAAATCACCTAAGCCACCTAAAACAAAAATAAAAATTGAGATTAGGTCACTTACACCCAAAATTGGCACTATTCACCAAGTATCAAAATCTCACTTTTTAGCCTTCTTTTTTTTATTTTTGTCAGTTGGATTAGCTTTAGGAGACTGTGGAGGTCAAGAAGCATGTAAAATTTAGAGGAATTAGGTTAGAATTGAGGAAGAAGTGAGGAAAAAATAGGGAGAGAGAAAGCATGAATGGTGTCAGCTAAGGGAGAAAAAGGAGGGATGTGAGGTGGGTTAGCATATGTGGTACCCCCACATATGCATATCCTTATATGTTAGTGGGGTAGACAGTTTAGATTACACCACGTTGTGTTCTAATGGTCCATATTCTCTCCATTATCATTTAAACTTCAAATTTTCATAGAAATTCCTCTAAACCTATAAAAATAGCCATTTTTATTTTAAAAATTGCCATTTTTATTTTAAAAATTCTCATTTAGTGCCATTAAGAGACTCACAAAATTTCAAGTCAAAATTTCAATCTAAACCTCTAAAAATAGCCATTTTTATTTTAAAAATTCTCATTTAGTGCCATTAAGAGACTCACAAAATTTTAAGTCAAAATTCCATCGGCAGTTATAGTTACTATTCATCCGTTAAAATAAAATATTTCAAATAAATATCAAATAGTCTCAAAAAATTAAAATTCCTTCACCACTATGTAGATTAGAAATTTTGAGGTCTAGGGTATGGTATTTTTGAGTCCATCTGGGCACACCCTGGGGTTATCCTAGCATAACCTCATTTTATGATACTATTCATTAGTTCTTGACCCGAAATGATTTATTGGTTTTGCTAAATTTTTAAATTATTTCATTTTATCATTTTTTTGGCCCGTCAAAGTTTAATGACCAATATGCCCCTTTTTAGCCTTACTAAGGTGCCCTAACTCATAAGGAGCACTATTTATGCAATGGAGGTACTGTTTACAAAATTTCAACTTATGGGCATTACACAAATACTTTGAATCTCCTCTTACTTCCTATAGTGTGTGACCCTATGGGTTTTTGAAGTACGTTGATAGTATGCAATGGACAAAAGTCATAGCCCAATTAGATTCTTATAGTCTAATCTCATTAGTCCAATAATTGATTCACAATCAATTGTCCACTTATGTATAAGTCCAAAGTAGTGTTTAGCCACACATCAAGACTACCTAAGTGTCAAAAATTTCATGTGGTTTGACTTAACCCTTTCATATACAGTTATGGTGCAATTCATCTATTCACTATACTTTATCTCATTTAAGTTTAAGTATAGGCATGTATCAAATTAATGCTTGATTAGATATATTCAATCAAGCCCTAAACATGTTAGTTCTAATATTTTCTCCTTTATTCCAAAAATGCCCTTGTGAATCTCATTCACTCTTGTATTTCACTTTGGCCAAAGATAAGAATAGAGGCATTTTAAAACAATGAGATAAACTCCTTATAATAATCTAAAGTGGTAAATCTTCTATTGATTATTCAACTACCTTCAAGTATTTCAAGCTATACCTAATTACCTAGATATGTATACATCATGGCTATGTAAGAGCACCATATTTAAAGTATAGTTCTCCATATTTAAGACAACTGTGACACCTTCTATCGAATTCCTGAAGAACTCAACAAGCGATGCACTTCGTAAAAGGTCACCTATCTTAGGATTGTTCTAAGAGAAAACTCCTTAACACTTATGGACTGTTCTAAAACTTTATCAGATATGGCTTAGATGTCCAGTCTACTCTTTATACACATTCATACATAGTTCAAAAACTTAGGCAAAGCATTTATAAATGCTTTATAGGTCACATAAAAATTAGGTAGCATAATAACTACCTGGGTGGTACACTAAAATTTTTTTCCAACCTGTTAAAAAAACTTCTATATACAATAACACATAACCTCCACCTGGACCTTTCTGGTCCCCTAATCAGACATTAGCACATCTGATATAGGTTAAAATCACACATATAGGGCCTCAGGCTCACAGATATAAAAACAAAAAGCAAGCCCAAACAATTAAAACACTTATTTATTTATAACTGATTTGCTTAAGTTTACAGTTCAAAGCATGCTAGACATATAACCTATATTTCTTACATGAATGCTTACTAAATACATTAATACACAAAAATATTTAGGTCTTTGTTGTCTTACTGCATGTACTACGAGGCTAGATAGCTATCCTTTCTTACCTGCATACCAAAACACTAGTACATTGAGTATAAAACTCATTGGTGAATTTAATAAATTAAAAGTATGTCTTATACAAGCACACAGATGCTTTAATACATTAAAAACATAGGATTTAAGTATATAGAACCCACTTTAAAAAAATGCAATAATATTTCATTTACATATATTCCATCAGACATGTATTTACAATTATGCCAGACACATGTAAGCATAAAATAATAGTCTAGGTGTAGTGTGTGAGCAACATGCTAGATGATCGATGCCATTCAAATAATATGTCATGTGTTCTACAAATTTACCAAAATGCCATTATGATAATTTATTTAATTTATTTCTATAATTTATTGAATCATTCTATTATTCCTAGGTGCATTATTTAAATTATTAAATCGGTCCAACTAGGTAAACTACACTTATAGACACTGATTGCTACACTGATCCAATATAGCCTATAGGGATCAGTTCATAAGAACCTCCCAAGGGGTAGAATAATGAGTAACTATGCATAGGAATCAATCTGCAGACCTCCCAAGACACTGTTTATATTAAATAATCTATCCAGGTCTACCCAACAGACTAGTGTAGTGGCCCTTCTAGGGACCTTCATTACTGCATCAACATAGTTTAATATACAATCAAAAGTGCTAGCAATAAAGAGTGTTTACCCCATAGACTAGTGCAATGGCTTAATAATAAATCTCGGCCGCTGCATTGGCCCAGTCTGATAAATAGACAGTTTAACAGCTGTTAATCCCTAAATTGATCGATCAATCCATCCAGTGGGTGTCTAACTAATGGGCTATCTTACTTTCTTTTACATTCATTTATTTACTAATCATTATTTTATAATATTTAAAAATGTTTAATAGTTAGTTACAAATTTATTTCAACAGTTGAAATTTGACCTAGATAGTTACAAGTCACTTTTGGTCCTACCAGACAATTGTGAGTATGTTTTCTGAGCTCAATTTAATATAAATCTATAGGCATAATTAAGTCTATTTCATTCTATTAATTAAAGCCCTATTACATGCAATTTATGAGTCATATTCAATCTAAGTCCAATTTGGTCCTTTTATAGAATAGTTATAGGCCATTTTTATTATTTATGTACACATTTATAAGCCCAATATTGGCCTTGGTCTGAGCATTTTTCCCATACCATTCTCAATCAACATCTCATATAATTGTAGGCCTAAATCCAAGTCTATTTATAACTTCCAAGTGGCCCTTAAGGTAGCCTCAAATTCTATTCAAAACAAATGTAAAAAAGGTCTCAAATATGGGTACCATTTTATGCTATTATCGCTCGCATTTTAGGCTAATTTTTCCGTATTCTTTTCAAGGTAATTTCAAGACATTTTCCTTTTATTTGATTAAGGTCATTATTTTCTTATGCATTATTTATTCCTTGTATGCCATTTTGCTCTCATAGGTAGGGTACCTTATTAACTTCATAATATACAATTAAAGCCTTTCTAATTGTACTATTTCTATGCATTAGTATTAACAAACATTATGTATATCATATTTATGTTCACATGCAAAACCTCTCATCCCATTTATGTTTATTAACCCAAGATGTACATTTACCATAAGTTGTTACACTTACATGTTATGAATTATTAAGCTATCTTATGACTACAAGCAATTACTTGGAAACCATACACTATAGCCATTATCTCTACATGTTTTAGCCACATGTATCACATGCACAAGCATGCACTATTTTATTTAATTCACCACCTAAGATTACATCTTTATATCACATCTTCTTGCTATCATTATTTACGACCACCTACTCCACCATCTATACCTTAAATTTTTTTGTACACTAGTCAGCTAATTATTGCAAAGTAGTGTACATACCTTTATTCACAAGTAACTCTATCCTATTATTATTTCAGTCCATATACATTCACCATGCTACAATACATTTATCCTAACTAGTTCCACGTATTACTTTCAACCTTAAATAGTTAAAATCGCAAGCATGCTTTTCTTTCCTCTTTCTCACACATTCAAGCACTAATGTACATAACATGAACATGTACATTCACACACCTTATACACCTACTAACTATATGAAACTAATTTCCTTATCATGCAAGCTATCTCTCGACCTACTCACCATACAATTAGCGACATGCATTTCTCACTAGATTAATACATGTACATATTTATGTGACCACTCACTTAGGTACCATGCATGGACATTCTCTATGTCATATATTATATGCCATTCCTCATTCCCCAAATGTCTCAGCCATAAGGGGTTCACATACACACTTGCCTCACTTAACATTGTTTCTCTTATGCATTTATAATAACCTACCTTATAAGTTAATTACCACCTAAAGGGCCATAATAACTTACTCTATTTCCAAAGTAAAATTTTCCATTACACCTCTTAGTTCCTTTCTCATTTCCTTCCCACCAAGATAACCTCATATCACCCTCTTCACACCATACACAATTGAAATCCCTTATTCCCATGTATAAATTAGATGCAAAACACACACACACACACACGGCCATATAAGGGCAATTTCACTCAAACTCATGGTTACCACAAGAACCTATTTATTATTAACATTAATTAATGTATATTACTCCTTAATTCATCATATACACCACATGTAACCAGCATCAATAACTTACATGAATAATTGTTATTTTTACTACTTGTAGGCACCATTAATTACATACTAAAGGAAACTAAGGCATGCTGGAAATTGATTAAATTCATATACTTGGTTCCAATTCTAGTAACCTTTAGCTCCTTAAAAGTCCCATGAACTCTTTTTTCCTTACCAGTCTTCACCATCCACCACTTCACTTGAGGCTGGCTTTACCCTCCATAAAGTCCTCTATGTTCCCAACCTCATAAGAGTCACCAAAATTGCACACATACTAATTAGAAATTCTGGGCATGTAGGCATGTTTAGGAAAAAGAAATCCTCCAAGAATCAAAATAAAGCCCAAAGGAAATTAACTCACTCTATAATTGTATTTCACACTGCCCATGTATGCATCCTTACTCTACCTTAGTTTTTCTTGCATTTTTGGGCATTTTTTGGGCTTCTCAACCTTTAATATTAGATTTCTTACTTGAATTACTAATTCCTAGTGGCAATTAGAGGAATTATAAGGTTCGAACATCCATGAAAGGAAATAAAAAAGCTAAAAAAAATGTGGCTAGCAAATGAAGAAAAAAAGAAAAAGAAAAAAGAGGTAGGTGAGGTATGATAGTAGGCTAGGTGTCCCTTAAAGGGAATGGTCACCTACCAAAGTTGTTAGAGAAGTGTTGGGGTGCCTCGAGTCATGACCTGTAGCACCCAAATGCCCCAAAACTCAATTTTCAGTAAATAGGGGCTATAGAGAATTTTAAAATTTCACTCGGACCTTTAAAAATCATTGTGTTTGTTTTAAAAATCCTTAAATAGCCTTATTTAGGGGCACACAAAATTTCACGACCAAATTCCTTTGGGAGATAGGCTAGTGAAAATTCTCAAAAAATTGCAATTTTGTCGAAATACCAAAGATTCTCAAACGACCTTAGAAAATTAAAATCCCTTCTCCGTTGGCCTCATTATAATTTTTAACCTTTAGGGTATGATATTTTCATATCCATTTAGGCTCATCCCGAGTCATTCCTAGCCCGACTAAATTTGAGCCTACAGCCTATTAAACTACAGCTCGAAATAATTTATTGGTTTTGTTAAATTTTTAAATTAATTCATTTTCACCCTTTTTATGCCTTATAAAGTTTAATGGCTAGTATACCCCACCTCAGGTCTTGTGAAGGTGACCCAACACTCTGGACACACTTGTCAAGTCTTAGGGTACTATTTATGGAGCCTGGGCATAAGGGCATTACAATAACCTTAGTAATCTCAAGTCAAAAGATACTTGCACAACTAATATGATGACATTGTTTCACTGACATAAATTATTTATCCATGTGAACATCTTTATGTTGGGTCTCTAATGAACTTGTTTCTTAAACAATCATCCACATGTTAACTCTAACCATCACCATGCTTTTAGCTTGTGAGAACTACTATTTGACCAGGTCAAAGAGCATAACATATGCTAGTCTATCCACATTAACAATGTCCTATCTTATTAATACTATGACTAGGGATTGTTTTGGTATTTCACATTTGCATATAATAAGAATCTCACATTATGAACACTTCATAATTTCCTCTACATTATGAATATACTAGGGACTTTATTACAAAGTTTAAAATCATATCATATAAATGAATTAACATAAGCACTATAGTAATTAAAAAAAATGCCTTTTATTATAAATTAAAGTTTATTATGTACATAAAATATCTCTATTACATACGAGCTTTAGGGTATGCTACTAACACCCTATTATTGTGAAGAACTTGAAATCTGGTTAGGTAAGTTCAATTTGAAGTCTGTTTAATAACCTCATTAGAAATATAAAAGAAGTTGAATATTCCTCTTTTCAATTAAGGGAAGGTTATAACCTACTTCAAATTGGTTTTAACTAATGAGAGTTTGGGTTCGGTAGGTAATGCAACATGTTTAGAATTCATGTGTCCCAACCTAGGATAGAATTCACTTTTATACCTTAAGTGGAAGTAATAAGGTTGGAAGGCTCATTTGTTGTTTATGTATACATGTAGTTAAAGAAATAATATGCCTTTTCTTACTCTGATTTTTATGAATCCCAGGCATTGCATCTTTATGATGTGTCCTTATTACCCAGTATGATGTTGTGAAACATGAACCCATTTTTCACTTAGATTTAGGGGATTGCTAGTATATCATTCATTCATAAGCCTCATAACTTTAAGTATATCAAATAGTGAACTAACTAGTCATATTACCCTTGATTGGGAAGATCTATTAGGAAAGACCCTACTTCTAGGACATTCTCTTTGCATACAAAATAGTTTGGCCCAAATTTAAGTCTATAGTACTTAAATAAGTCCATCTAAGAAAGAACGGCTAAACCACATATACAGGCTTATTATTTTACTAACATAGAAATTGTATACATATGCATTATAAGCTTTCACCTTATAGTTATATATCATAATTATCCATCTATATCTACATTATGCATTACCATTTGCAATTTAAATCATGCATCTTCATGTAAGGGTTATGTATACAAATGCTTAGAGAATAATATAAGTTAACATTTTGTAAAAGCTTGTCATCTTTTTGTTCATACATGTGTACACCATTTTATGTGTTGTACACCCTTGCATTTATGTGTTGTACACCCTTACATTTATACACCATTTTAGATTCTTATGTATTCACTTTTGCAATGCATAACATACATCATTAAAGATATTTTTTCTCACCCTACTTAGATATAAACACACCTACACATCATGCATATACATACATTGATAGCATACATCACATGTCATCTTCTTAATTAGTATTCAAGTATTGGCATGCATCATATAATAGCTTAAAGCCAAGTGTCCCAAATAACTTGCAAATGATCTAACCACATAGGCTAAAATGGTTAAACTTAGTAGTTGAGTCTTAGCTTTATAAACTTCCCTTCACCCATTTTTTTTTACGGGATTTAGGAGTACCTTTCTATAAATAAGATCTCTCTCATGTTTTTTTGAAGTGGGATTTGCCAAGGGTGTTACAATATAGCCTCATATGAGACTCAACATTCTTGCTAAGGTTTACCCTATTGTCACTTGAGATTACACATAAAGTGGCTTTGATACTAATCATAGTGGCCTAAACCCAAATATCCTAAATAACTTGCTAATAGCCTAAACACATAGGCTAAAATGGTTAAATTAGGTTATTATTGATAGTTGAGTCTTAGCCTTATAAACCTACCTCTACCCATATTTTTTCAAATGTGGAATTTAATAGCACTTTTCTATACCTATGACCTCTCCTGTGTTTTATTGATATAGGATTTGCCTAATGTGTTATAGAATCATTACATATTCTCTCTTTGGAATAAGTATGCTATATACCCATGCATTGGCATGCATCTTATAGACTATTGGAATCATTTTAGAATAGGTATATCATGTATCCACATATGAACATTCATGAAACTAATTGTCACTTGTACCTTAGCATGTACCGTGCATCTCTTGCAATATCTCATCATTTACCCATGTTATATATTAAATTCTTATACTCTCATTCATACACCATTAAAGTCATTTAGCACTATATAGGTGTCGCGACCCGACCCTTATGACTTTTGCTAACGGGGCCAGCATGACGTGGCTATTAAGTGTGATAATGAGTTGCCACTAATTGGTTAGGGTATAATTAGTCACCGAACAAGTCTAGTCTACTTTTTAGGTTCGGGGTATTCCTGGCATAGGGAAGGTATTAGGCACCCCATGCTGTGTTCTTTAATATATGGGTCTATTTAGGGTATAATTAGTAATTAGTTAACATTAGAATGATTTATTTAGTTTCTTCTTACTAATTAAGATTTATAATTTATCATTACTCGAGCCCTAACACAAACTGACTAGTTAAAATTTTTAAGAAAAAAAGGTTTATAATATACGAAAATTTAAATACTCATCTGATATTTCATGGTAAGTCTCTATTTCTAATAGAATGATTTAAAATCCATTCATTTCTTCATGTTAGTGAGACAATTTATATACATATATACATATTCTAAGACTACAGCTATCTGATTCATTGAGTTTTAATTTTTTCTCTTTTTATTACCTAAATATTATGTGATTCCCTTTATAATTTTTGTTATGTTTGTTATTATTTAATTACAAGTAACGATGAACAAAACAAAAAAAAAATGTTTTAATTCCTATAAATAAACATTTTTGTACATAGCATTACCTATTCCTAAATAATTTTTATATTTTGTTATTTATGTATATTTTTCTGGTGAATTTTATTAATGTTTTGATATTCAAATACTATCATTATTGATCATGAGATTCCTAATGATATATTAAATCTTTATCTATTTTTATTCTCATTTTTTT
>CANXYI010147544.1:0-14955 GCA_948208565.1 Hura crepitans
TGATTGCCTTGTTGACTATCATCCATGGAAAGTTAATATGGTGGTGGATACTCTTAGCAAAAAGTTGATATTGGCTTTTCAGAGCCATGAATATCAATTTAAAGTTAGTGGATAATGGAGGTTTATTGGCAGAACTATAAATTAAGCCAAGTTTGTTACAACAAGTAAAAGATGCCTAGAAGGATGATCATAGGCTTATAAATGTAATGAGTATGATCTAAGAAGGAAGCCAACTAAATATGAGATCAAGAGTGATGGTTATTTGTCTCATCATGATTGTCTTTATGTACCTGATGTTGAAGAAATGAGGAAGCAAACTTTGTAAGAAGCCTATAATCCTTTTTATACCATGCACTTTAGTAGTGCCAAGATGTATCAGGATTTGATGATAGCTTATTGGTAGCTAGGCTTGAAGAGAGATGTAGCTGAGTTCATGACTAGAGGCCTTACTTATTAGCAAGTAAAATTTGAGAATCAAGTTCCATCTGGATTGCTTCATTCCATACCAATACTAGAATAGAAATGGGATGAAGTCAACATGGATTTCATAGTTGGGTTACCTATTCCAAGGAGCAAATATGATTTTATTTGGGTAATGATTGATATATTAACTAAGTTTGCACACTTTATACCTATGAGAATAGACTTCTTCATAGGGAAGCTGGCAGAGTTATACATTGGTGTGCAATCATCTATCATTTCTAATTAAGATCCAAGGTTTATATCAAGGTTTTAGAGAAAGCTTCATAGTGCCTTGTATACTCAACTCAACTTCAGTATGGCATTACATCTATAAATGGATAGCCAATCTAAGAGAGTTATTCAAGTGTTTAAAGATATATTGAAAAACTATACCATCGAGTTTTAAAGAAGTTGGATCACTATCCTTTGTTGGTAAAGTTTGCCTATAATAACAGTTATCAAACAAGCATAGGCATGGCTCCTTATGAAGCTTTTTATTGGAGAAGATGTAGAATAACTTTGTGTTGGAGTGAGCTAAGTGAGAATAAGCTTATGTGGCCAGATTTGATTAAAGATGTAAAAGTGAAGGTGAAGATTATTAGAGATAGACAAAAAGCTACTTCAAATAGATAAAAGTCATATGCACACTTAAAGATAGAAGACATCCATTATGAAGTGGGAAACAATGTGTTTCTCAAAGTATCACCATGTGAAAAAGTGTTGAGATTTGGCAAAAAGGGTAAGTTGAGTCTAAGGTTCATTGGTCCATACGAGATAATCGACCATGCAGGCCCAGTGGCTTACATATTAGCCTTACCTCCTAAGTTACATCATATACATGTTATTTTCCATGTGTCTATACTTATGAGATACAGATTTGATTCATCAATTGTATTATGAATAGAAGGAGTGAATATATAACTAGATCAATCTATGAAGAAGAACTAGTTGAGATATTGATAGAGAATTAAAAGAGTTGAGAAGTAAAATAGTACCATTAGTGAAAGTGCTATGGAGGCATAACAAAATTTAAGAAGCTACTTAGGAGAATAAGGCTTAGATGAGGGAACAATAGCCCCAACTATTTACACTAGGTAATTTAGAGGATAAAATTCTTTTAAGAGGGGAAGAAATGTAATGCCCAAAAATTTAGGTGTTATAAACAATACTTCTCGAGATGTGAATAGTGTTTTTTGAGACTAGTGTCACACTAATTTGACCAAATGGAAGTATTAATCATAATATAATTTTGTGTAATATTTAAAGGAAAACAAAGTCATTAAGATGGTTAAAATAATAGTAAAAATTTTATGGCAATGTCACATGAATAGTGACCTAGTTTTAATTGAATAGTAAAATATTTTGTCTTTGCCTAGAAGGATCCAAGATTTATACAACCTGATACTTAAATATTCTAAATAGGCCATTGGCACTGGAATTGGAATTTTTAAATATCAATAAGTATTTTCCTTAAAATTTGGTAAATATTTAAGTATGATTTTGTTATCAATTTTCCTTGATTTTTGAGCAAGGATTTCTAAGAGTTTACTAGTTTTGATAGCAAGATTTTACAAAACTTATAGAGTGATAATTAAGGGTTGATTGGGGGTGAAATAATTTAAACAGAAGAATAGAAAATAGGGCTAAAAAGAGTGACCATTGGATTAGGAAAGAAGGATCTTGATCATTGATCTTATTGACCAAGTTAAAGGTTAACATATAACATTTAAAATGGTTAATATAGGAATAGTGGGCTATCTTCTTTCTTCCCTTTCTCCCTTAAAAGTCGATGACTCCCTTAGTGTAGCCATTACAATTTTTACTCATTCTTACTCTAATTAAGCTATAATCTATCACATCTAGGAACATAAATTAGTCCTTCTATGACCCCTAAAACCTTCTAAAAGTAAGAAATTAAGAAATTAGTGAGGTAACTATGTTTATGTGCCAAAAATATGATAAGGGTGCTAAAATGAGAAAATGTGATTAAAGAATGGAATATGCAAGTTAAGTAAAAGCTAAATGAGTTGGTGAGTTATTTAATGATGATTATGGATGTTATTATGTAAAAGCCTATATTAAGAGTGTATATACTTATATTTAAGCATGAGGCATTATTGAATGAAAAAAAATGTTACTTATGGCTTATTAATGATGTGGCCAAATAGTCTTACAAATGTACATGAATTATGTTTTGATGTATATGGTTTATATGAGGTTTATAATTTGTGTTATGATAGGCTATGCATGCTATTAAGGTGCGTTCAATTATGCATATAAAGTATGTAATCATACTTTTTTATCTTATTGATCATAAGGCATATAATAGAGGTTATGCATTAGATGAACTAAAAGCTTAATATTAAAGTATATAAGGCAATGCTACATCATGATCATGTCAATTGAGATTTTAATATGCTTTTTGGTATGAGAAACATAACGAGATAACAAGTAAGCATCTTGATATTATTTCTTTTTTTTTTTATGCCCAGATGGCCTATATTTTTATTGATGATGCTTTGAGCATTTATCTAGTAGTTGAGAAGAAATAAAATACATGTGTTAATAATAACACATGAATAAAAAGATTGTTCTTTAACCATGAAGATTATAATATCATAATTTATTTATGATAACATATGAGATACTATGAAGCAAATAATGTGATATTCCTATGAGGTCACTTATATGGCCAATTTAATAAAAGTTGTATAAAAAAGCATAGAAAAAAATAAATAAGTATGATATTAGCCCATACGGGTAAAAACTTAGATTGGATAGGTTGATCAGTCAACTAGGGAATATAGGAATTACTAGGGTATATCTATAACTCAATATGACCTTCAAATTTAGTAGTTGACATTCGATTGTAGTAGTTAACCTTTAGGTCTAATAGTTAACCTTTATATTTAAAAAAGGATTTTTGTAGTCTAGAATTGCCTCTATGGCCTAGTAGTCCCATTATCATGTTTTGGGCTTTTTATCTTTAAGTATAAGGAAGAATAAATAAATGTTGTAATGACATTTTAAAATTTTGACGATTGAGTATAACTATAGTTATTGCCTTGATCATGAATATTATATAAGCAAATTAATTAGTTTAATTATGTTTCAAAGTGTTGATGCTAGTTTGGCAACTATATTAAAGGAATGTCATTATACATGCACAAAAACATGCCATGACTATTTACATTATTATTTTGAATATGTTT
The DNA here is from genome assembly GCA_948208565.1 of Hura crepitans. NCBI lineage: Eukaryota > Viridiplantae > Streptophyta > Magnoliopsida > Malpighiales > Euphorbiaceae > Hura > Hura crepitans. The sequence continues at coordinate 3,675 of CANXYI010147544.1, forward strand.
ATGATGCAAATGATATAATTGCTCGAATACATTAGCATACCTATGTCATGTTGATTACACCACTAAGTAATTCACTTAGCACATCATTTTTATTTGTGATGCATAGGTTAAAGGACAAAATTAGAGTCAAAGCCATAATATCCAAAGAAGATTGGGTGAAGTTTTTCATTTTGGTATTTTGTTGTTATGTATTTATATAATTGTGCGATGTATGCCATATAAAGGCACTCTTGCATAATCTAGAGGGATTAGGCTTAATATGTGTAATAGATGTTTTATCAATCCTTAAAAGTGCTTTTAAATCTCATTACACATGCATGGATATTTTCATATGCTTATATGATATCTCTTCCTATCTTATGTGTGTGCATGAGATGGATGGTCAAATAGACCAAGAACATGCAGGGATGTGTTGTTATTTATAATAGCATTATTTTTATGACTGGTTACAATTTGGAATTGTGTCCTAAGCAACTGTTATGCTACTAGATTTTTGACACGAGGGCCTTATTAGTACACCTTGCAAAATAGTTTTTACTTATTCATATATAACCTTAGTATATATATAACCTTATACATAAAAATAAAGTTTTAGTTTATAATAATTTCAATAAAAGTTGTATCTAGTTTGTGTGTTCCTCCTTATTTGGCTCCAACATATGGACTGAGTAAAGGGTGTCACAGAATAAATAAATATCTAGGTGCTAGTACGATATTTAGAAAGGTGAAGAAGAAGAAGAGAATCCAAAAATTTGTAAGGAAAGTATGTGAATTTTCTTTCTATTTGATAGCTACTCATATTGGCTAATTTTATGTAGGCTATTTATACTAAAATAACCCTCTTTAGATCAAATTTTAACAACTATAATCTAACTTAAATCTTGCTTATGGCATAATAATAGGGTCTATGCTCATAGAAATTTAAGGCCCTTTTTGGGCTTCCTTCTAAGGCTCTTCTAGGCTACAATTTAAATCAGTCATAAGCTTGATTTATTGTCATTTTAACTCTAAAAAGGTCCTTTAAAATATACCATTGGTTAGGCCTCTAAGGCCCAAGTCCTTTTTAACACTTAAAAAGGTTGAACTTGGTTAACTAGGGTCCAAGCCCAATTTCTCTTTTTCTTCTTTTTTTTATTCTCATTTCAACAATATATCATATAATTGAAATATCAAACACTTTAATAATCATTTAAATTTTTTATGTGTGTGATCCTATAGGTTTCTAAAACACATTGGCAGTACATAGTGAATTAGACTCCTAGTCCAATTAGGACTCTTGTAGTTCAACCTCATTAAGTCTGTAATAAATTCCCAATTAATAATTCATTTATGTATAAGTCTTAAGGGGTGTCTAGCCACACATTAAGACTACCCAAGTATTGGGAAGTCAAGTGGTTTGACTTAACCCTTCCATATATAGTTGCTGTGCAATTACTTTTTTTTACCATACTTAATCTCGTTTAGCTTTGAGTATGGACTTATGTCAACTCATTGCTTAATTAAGTATGTATAATCAAGCCCTAAACATGTTAATTCTAAAATTTACACCATTATTTCCAAAATGCCCTTATGGATCTTATTCACACTTGTATTTGACTGTAATTAGAGATTTCTTAAATAAAGATAGACTAGATTTATGAGATAAACTCGCCATTGTAATTTAGGAGTGGTGAATACTCTATTGATCACTTAACTAGCTTTTAGTATCTCAAACTATTCCTAACCTATTGCTATGTATACATCATGGTGAAGTAAAAGCATTGTAGTCAAAGTATACCTTTTGATACTTAAGATAACCTTAGTTATCTCACCTACTGATATGATAAGATAACTTTACTAACATAGATTATGTATCCATATGAAGATATTATTTTTGGGTTTCTAATGAACTTATTTCTCAAACAAGCATCCACATGTTAACTATAAGCATCACCATGCTTATAGCTTATGAGAACTACTATTTGACCTAGGCAAAAAGTATAACATGTGCTAGTTTATCTATTTTAACAATGTTTCATCTTGTTAATAGTATGACTAGGGATAATTTTGGTATTTCACATTTCCATACAATGGGAATCTCACAACTTGAACTCTTCATGATTTCCTCTGTACTATGAAATGATACCAAGAACTTTATTACAAAGTTTAAGATCCATGTCAAACAAATGAATTAATCATAAGCACCTATGTAGTGAAGAATGCCTTGTGTTATAACTCTCTGCATAAAATATCCCTACTACACATGTGCTTTTAGGCATACTATTGACATTAAGGCGGAGTATGTTGCATAAGACTTGTGGGCATTTCAACTGTGGAATGATAAATTATAGACTTAGGGATTATCATAAGAGGATTTGGAAGGAAGAATAATAGATGCATTATACTAGGGCCAGTGCTCTTGTTAGGAGAAGGCCTAAGAGATAGGAGACTACTAGAGCTCTATAGAAAGCCACCTTTAAGATAGTATAGAGGTTATAGGCATGAGCCCCTATTCACCAGTATGCTATTCAAGCCTAAGAGGATAAGTATATAACTGACATGATTATTAGTACATTTTCTTTTCTTGATAACTTTGTGCATGCATTAATTAATCCTAATTTTACTCATACATATATTTGCACTAATTTGACACATAATTGAAATTTAGAACCTAAACACCTTGAGCATGATATATAAGTGACCAACACTCTAGGCCATAGTGTGGTTCTAAATAGAGGATTTAAGGGGGTTTTCTTTTGAGGCACCAAGAGTATAAGTTTGTGGTTAATTTGATTGAACTTCCATTTAATGAGTTTAATGTGATTTTTGGTATGAATTGGCTATATAAACATTGGGTTGTGCTAAATTGTACGCTTTAAAGAATTACTCTTAAGGCTTCTGATAGTGATAAAGATGTGGTTATTATGGGTGACAGGTCAAATTTCCCTTCTAATGTGATTTATTTTGTAGTGGCTAGAAAGCTAGTGAGAAAATGGTGTCAAGCCTACTTAGCTCATATGAGAGATGTTAGTAAGGTGGAACCTAAAATTGAGAATATACGAATTGTGTGTCTACTTCTTAGGACATGAATAGCATTTCACGAGATTGGGTCACACTAATCTTATCTAATGGAAGTATTAACTATAATATAATTTTGGCTAAAATTAGAAGTCAAAACAAAGTTGTTTAGGTGGTTAAAATTGAATGTTAATTTTTATTATAGTGTCACATGAATAATGACCTAGTCTTATCAAAATTGTACACTAATCAAAAAGTTGCTCAAAAAAATCCTAGGATTGATACAACCTAATACTTAAAAAATTCTAATTAGCCTATTGGTTCTAGGTTTGGAATTTTTAGAGATCGAGAAGTATTTTTTTCTAAAATTGGGTAACCTTAAAAACTATGTTTTTAATTAGTTTCTCATGTTTGTTGAGCATGGATTTTTAAAGGCTTTTGATTCTTAATTTATTAACAATTATGGGACTCTTAGATATGGGAAATGTGGCAAAAAATTTGAGAAAAAAGGGGATATAAAAAGGGGTGAAATGCTAGTTAAAAGAAGAATAGTGCTTTCTTCCCAAGACAAAAAGCCGATGCCATTGGCAAGGAAGGAGTAGCCATTTTTACTCATCCACACCTCTAATTTAACAAATTTTCTTTTATCTAAGCCCTGAGTCCATGCCTTCATGACCTTTAGAATCCATTTCCACCTCGATTTGCATGAAAAATTAAGAGAAAAGCTCAATTTTCTACCTTAATGAATAGTAACTTGAGATTGATTGGGTAAGATTTTTTTGAATTTTGATATTTTTACCATGTTTCTTAGTGCCCAAGGTCATGTCTATGTAGCCAGTTTTCATTTTAGTATCCATATGATTTTTTATGCATTTTTATATTTTAAATCTATAATGGACAATTGAGAAAATCAATAAACTTCATGATAAAGGCAAAAGCAAGGCATAGATGGTCATCAAGAATGCATTTTAACTCTCTTGGCATGTGTAATAAACATAGATTAAGGAAATTCAATTATGTCCTAATTATGCCATAATATGCCATCAATGGTGATTATATAATAAATGCACAATTATGCTTATGTTTGGTATTTAATTGTTTTAAATGATGACTTTGATGTATGTAAAATTAATTATAATGTCAGATAGAAGAAAATGATGTATGGTGATATTATGTGAAATATGGCCATGTATATATGTATATGTACATATGTTTTATACATGGGATATGTGATATATGCATACGAATGATATAATGTGCTTATAAGGACATGGTGTATAAAGATGAATGCATGAGATGGATATTTGGGACCTTAGAGGGCATAAGGGTCAAAATGACCATTTGATGATGTATGTGTGTGTTAGTTTCCAAAGGCATATGTATGCAAGTATGTGTCACAAATGTGCGTCACGTATAATGTATGGCCATGTATGAATGTAATTACCCATATAGACATGGGAACTGAGGTATGTTTAGATAAATGGCATAATGGAAAGTTTAGAGACATGATGGCTGAATAGCCAAGATATATATGCATAGGTGTAAAATGGCATGAAATGCATATAAGTGAAAAATTTTATATCTGAATGGCTAGTTAGTCATATGTATGTGTGATAGGATTTTGTAATATGAAGATATGCATATAAGATGCATGAATAGTAAAATGGTTTATGCGGTATTCATATATGTCCATGCTTTTATGTTGAGTATGAGATAAATGTGTATGATTAATTGTATTGTTGACACTATGAGGAATGAGTTGCTTTAAGTGATAAAAAGAAAATGCATATGATAGCCTACCATAATGGGCAGTCTGAATGGGCATGGCATGTAAATAGTGTTTATGATGCATGCAATATATGTTAGTGTCTATGTATGTTTATATGAATGGAAATAAATACTATGATGAATTATGTTTGACGAATTGGCTCTATGGTTTTTTATGTGACCATAATGTGTTTAGATCTTATTATGGGTAATGATGACATAAAAGAGAAATAAAGTGATAATGCATTCTTTAATCACTTAAATGCATGATATAGTGCATTCATAATGTGTAATGAGCTTTATATGGCATAACATTTTTTTATTGTTCCTATTGTATATTTGTTATGTATATAACATGCATGTGAATAGGTGAGAACCTTAATGGCATGTGAATGACATAGATTGTGCATACGGTGATTATGTTGTGGTAGATAAGATGTCATATGAATGCGTAATACATTTAATATGAAAGAGTAATGATATAATTTGTTCATTACATCCTAAGAACATAAGTTGGTAGGGCTAACATTCTTATGACATCTTATCTGCCATAATATGAAAGTGTAACCATATTATAATGCCATATATCTATGCTTTTCTAACCTTCTAGTCTGATGCATGCAAAGCCTATATGATTTCGAGGGCGTAGGTGGTCCACTATACACCATTATCCGTAGTGTATTTTTTTCTTGAGAATGGGCTTAATAAATTAATAAATAATGAACTTGTTTATATAATGTATGACATGATTTAATGATGTATGATTTTTATGATGCCATATGTACATGTTAGTACATCTATGCATGTCATGTTCAATGTTGCATATCATGTGAAAATGTGAATGTTTATATTTTACATATTAATGTATGATGATAATTGACATATTTACACAAGTTTTGTCGATTACACCACTAAGCTATTACTTAACGCATCGTCTATTTTTGTGATACATAGGTAAGGTGACAATTTAAGTAGAAAGCCTTGGATCATTAAGTTTCAAAGAGAAGAAAGATTCTTTTAGTATATTTTGTATCTAAATTTTATGATGTATAGAAAGATAGCACTCATATGGGTGTAATTTTAGAAATAGTGCCTAAGCTAGATGAAAATGTAAATTTTTGGATTTCAAAAGACTAACTTATTTTATAGTTTATTTTTGAATTGTGATGACTCCTTGTTAAGATATTTGATGTATGTTTTAAGATGTTGTGCTATTGATGGATTTAGGGTGATTAGAAGGATCACAGGAGATGTGAATGATGACGAAAAGTTTATAGAATTGTTATTTACAATACAAGTTACTATTCATATTTGGTATAGTGTCTTGACATAGCTGTTATGCTATTGGATTTTTAACATGAGGATTTCCAAATGTGGAAAGTAATTAGTTTTTGAAAAATTTTTGTAAACCCATATTTTTATAAGATAAACATTTTGTTAAGAATGATTTAATTATGTTTTAAAAATGGATAACTTGTAATCAGTTCGATAATGTGTTTATGTGCACATTCCTTATTTGGGTTTAATAATAGGATCAGGTAAGGGGTGTCACATTTAGTGGTATCAAAGCTCCGATTTGGGTATTCTTACGCAACATATGAGGCTTCAGGTTAAGTTTATACGTCTAAAAATTTATGATATCGAGGCTTATGAATTATTCTATTACCTACAGATAAGATGAGTGATCATGCACCATACATGTATGAGGAAGTCAAGATATAGTAGTGTGATGAGGCAAGTATCTTTTGCAACTCCAATGTTGCTAGTGTTTTTTTAAGAGATGCTACAACTCTTGAGAGAGGCTACAACTATTGCTCTGCCACTAGCACAGTAACTAGAGGTTCCCTTAGCTCTCTAAAAGACCTATCTTGAAAGAGTTAAGAAGAAGGGAGCTAAGGATTTCAAGGAAGTCGGCATTGTAGAGCCTAAAAAGGTAGAGTACTAGTTGGACCATAGTGAGATGATAATATAGTAGATACGATGCACCCCAAAAGAGAAGTTGATTTGTGCCACATCTTTGCTTTATGAAAAAGCATCGAAATGTTGGGAAGACTTGATAGAGTGTAAGCAAGAGGAAGAGTAGACTTAGGACTTTTTCTTGATAGAGTTCCATAAAAAGTATATAATAGAAGATTATCTAGATGAAGGAGACAATAGTGCATATATCTTAAGCAAGCGTAGAAGTCCATTGGAGAGTACGAGAAGGACTTTTCTATGCTTAGCCAATATGCTAAAGACAACATATCCTTAGAAGTTGACAAGTGCAAGAGATTCAATAAGGGACTACATGTGGACATCAAGTCATAAGTAGTTCCTATGAAAATTAAAGACTTTTCTAAGCTAGTATCTATCTGTAGATCTTTTGAAGGAGTGCAAAAAGAGAACAGAGAGTTCTATCAGAAGAAGTGGTCCTTTACTCAAGGGGCTTCTAGTGTAGTTTAGTGATCCGATGAAAAGTTTAAGAGGAATCAGTATAGGGCACCAAAGTAGACATAAAAACATGCCAAGCTTCAAAAGGCAATATAGAGAAATAAGGACATGGCTGGATATCAATCTCAGGCTATAAGTAAACTAGTTTCTAAAGCTAAAAGTGGCTAGATACCTTAGTGTCATACTTGCCATAAGAGACATAAAGGAGATTGTTAGAAGCTAAAGCCAAAAGTATGCTTTTTATATGGGTTATCAAATCATTTTTATAGAGATTGTCCAAATAGAGCTAACGCCAAATAAGGATTTACACATGTTTCCACCAGTTGCTAGAAGGAAAATCAAGAAAAGAGAGTAAAAAGAGCTCAAAGAGACATATTAAAGTCTAGAGTTAAGCATAAAGCTCTTGCTAGGCAATATGCCATTAAAGCGAGGATGGAGGCTGATGCACCAAATTTCATTAATAGTACTTTTCTACTCTTTGACTCACCTACTTTGGCTTTGATAGATCTGGGTTTTACACATTTGTATAAATGTATATCATGAGCACAAGACAAGGGGTTAGATTATGAGTTCCTTGACTTAGAGATTATGGTTAGCAATCTCATAGGTTTGCATGTCATAGTAAAAAAGGTTTACAAAGAGTGTCCTTTGAGGGTTCAAGGGCACAAGTTTTCGACTGATCTCATGAAGTTACCATCTGATTAGTTTGACTTGATATTGGGCATAGACTAGTTGTCAAAGTATTAAGCAATTATAGATTACACGTTGAAAAGGATATCTCTTACAATATAAGATGGGGTTGAGATCACCATTGTGGGTGAGAGGGCAGACTTTTTGTGCAATGTCATATTATCTTTGTTAATGAGGTGCATATTGCAGAAGGGTTGTCAAGATTTCTTAGCTCATGTATAAGATACTTATAGAGATGAGTTAGATGCCAGTTTTATACTAGCAGTGTCAGAGTATATGGATGTTTTTCCTAAAGAGTTGCCCAGTTTGCCACCAGAATGGGAACTCGAGTTCAATATTAACGTTTTACCTAGCACTGCTTCAGTATTGATAACTCTATATTGGATGGCTCTAGTAGAGTTAAAAAAGTTGAAGATTCAGCTTCAAGAATTGATTAATAAGGGTTTTATAAGACTGAATGTGTCACTTTAGGTAGCATTGGTTCTATTTGTTAAGAAGAAAGATAGTTCGCTTCATTATGTGTAGACTATAAGTAGCTAAACAAGGTGACCATCAAGAACAAGTATCCTTTCCCATAAATAGATGATTTGTCCGATTAGCTTAAAGGAGCTAGAGTGTTTTTTCTGAGATTAATTTAAGATCTATTATCATTAGTTGAGGGTGAAAGAGTCTGATGTGATAAAGACATCTTTTAAAATGAGATATGGCTGCCATGAGTACTTAGAAATGCCATTTGGGCTTAACAATGCTCCTACGGCTTTTATGGATCTAAAGAACCATGTGTTTAGACTATATCTTAATCAGTTTATAGTGATTTTCATTGATGACATTCTAGTTTATTCAAAGAGTAAAAAGGATCTTGAGAAAAATTTGAGAAAACTTTTATAGATTCTAAGAGATGAGAATCATGCTAAGCTTTGTAAGTGTGAGTTCTACCTTAGTAAAGTGTCTTTTCTTAGGTACATAGCTTCTATAGAGGGGATTCTTATTGATCCCAAAAAGATTGACACAATTATGGAGTGGAAGACACCTAGGAATGCCACATAGATTAGAAGAGTAAAACCTTTTACTTGGTCCACTTTTGAATTGGACAATAGATGTCACTTCATAATAGGTCACCCATCTTAATATTTCTCCCACTCGTAGCTCATTTAACTCGATGAGAAATATGGTTTATTTAAGGTTCTATAATCTAATTATGACATAGTTCATCGTATTAAACTCTATTACCATGTTATACAAGGTCTTAAGTGGATAACTTTATTCTACATATCAAAAGCCTTTAGAACCCCATTAGGAAGTTTTATCAAAAATTTGGCAGCCTAATAGCTATCCAAGCAACAATCCAAAAAATTTGACCTATGAAATAAGCAATTCTATAACAATGTCATTACAACCCAACTCATAAGATCCTTTTGATCGACCAGTGACTTATTATCATGATTGACAATAGTTTATATAGATATAACTCAGCAAGTATACATTACATAACATTAGTTTACAATATTACAGCTCACTATTATTACCTTATAGTTTACTTCATATACATGAGTTCATTTATAAGTTATAATATATATGATTGAAAGATTCAAGATATACCCCAAAATGAGCTGACTACTATGTTACTACTTTGATGAGGCTGAGCCGCATGAACTATCTATTACCTATTTATCAGAACAATCGATAGACTAAGCATACCCTTAGTGGTGAATTTAATGATTCATGCACTAAATCACACAAATCATGCATCATGCCATTCCAAATGTTATGCATCATGCTATCTCATATGTCATGCATCATACAAGCCTACCATTACTATCATAGTCAAACATGCATTATGATTATTCATTAACACACATCATCATTATATGAAATTCAAGTGTATTAGATCTCCTTTTTCTTTTCATCATCTAGTCTATTTGTATTCCATTTAATCAGTTATATTTATCAATTTAGTAAATGTCCCATACCTAAAAGAGAACACTTGTAACACTATATAACTGTATCTAAGCTTATGCAGGGGCTCATATTTTGGACCTCGATGTCTGTACCCATCATAAATCTCCATACGTGCAGGGGGTTCTATCTTAAAACCTTAATGGTTGCACCCATCTCAAATCTTATGTATAGGTGCTAATTTTGGACCTCAATGGCTATACTTATCATATCATCTCATATCCCAAATGAATGATGGACCTCATGGACCTTGAGGTGGATGCATTTGCATGACATCATAAAAGATCAATATCATATCATAATTGTCCTCATGGACTAGCATATCATGACACTAAAGTGTCCTAGTAACTACTACTCCCTAGTTGACTGGTTAACCTATCTAGTAGATGTCTAACTAATATGGGCCTCAGTTCAATTATTCCTTATGATATTTATCTCGAATCAAATATTTATTTTTAGCTTTAACATAAATGGACATGATAGGTTTTAGCATCAATTACTCTTGCTCATTACAATTAACTCATTTGTTTTTTTGTTTCTTCTCATGCTTGTCTTTCTACAACTCATGCCTCATATCCAATCATATTCCTTATGCATCGCATTTCAATTGGAATAAAATCATAATTTTCTTTCTCTCTTATTTACCATCTAATTATTTAGATAAAAATTTAAGTCTTGTATTTTTTTTATTATTTATGCATATTAAACCTCATTATTTATCATTATGTTCTAATATATGCCATTAATTAGTTTTAGGTCCTTAAGCCACTATCCTATCCCATTTGGCTACCTTAATACAACCCACTTAAAAGCCATGTTCTTTTCATACAATTATCCAAAGCATACTACACTAATCAACCAATATAACCATACACATTTTAATGTTTATTATCACTTAATTCTTTTCAATTTTCTTATGTACATGTTTTAGCCATTCCATGCTCTCTACCATATCTCACTTTTTCTTTCTATCTTTCTTAGGCTCTAATTAATGCATACATGCCATCCCTAATTAAGTATTATGCAATCTCATGCTATAACACACATAAATACACAATTTCCATGCATGTACATATACCAAAATACACAAATTCATAAAGTAAAATACATGAATAATTAAATTCACTTACTCAACTCTTTAAAATGGCCATAATTCCTTCTTCAATCTTAGCAGTCTCTCCTTTCCACCACTCTTCCTTTTTTGTCTACAAACATACATAAATGTCACACTGAAAAATTCACCAAAACTTTTATATATAGCAAAACTCAAACCTAAGCTCACAAATACCTGAAATATTCTAATTCCCATTTTAAAAAATATTAGAAATTAAAAACAACCTTTTTTTACCTTAGTCACTATTCACCTCACTTTAATAACTTCCTTTTTAAGCCTTTTTAAGAGAAACTTCTACTAGAATTAGGATGAGTGAAGAGTAAAGGC
>CANXYI010147613.1:0-11928 GCA_948208565.1 Hura crepitans
GTATGTGTATGTGTGTGTGTGTGTGTGTGTATGTTTATGTTATAATGTAAATGATGATGATGTATATGACTGTGATGAATTTTGTGTAATAGCTAAAATTATTTTAGAGGCTTGATGTTATGCTTTGTCACTTGAATAAGGTTAAGAGAATAATAATGGATTAAGGCAAATAATATATATTATGATGTAAAAATAAATTATATTATAAATATTGTTATTTTGTGATGTTTTAATTCAATAAGGCTATCTTACTAATAGTGGCTGAAAGGTTCCCCTAAAAAGTTTGGTATTGAGTTTTCATGAGACACCTTATTCATTATGTTGTATATATGGTGTTTAGGGGTATGTAATATCATGAGTTGGCTGAATGGCCTAAACTTTAGTAAATAACTTCTACGTATATGATGTTTATATGAGGTGGTCCCTAATTATAAGTCTTTTTTTTTATCAAGATGACTATTATATATCATTATACTTATTATGTAATGTATTATGTGTGCACATGAGGTATAATGAAACATGTTGATGATACACTTATATGGTTTGGCCGAATGGCCTATTAAGTGATTATGGTGCTTTAGGCACTTAATAAGCATAATTAAATCATGATGCAAGTAAAGTGTTATGTTATGTTATGAATAATATTCATGTATGACATGCAATGTAGTTGTTATATTAAGTAAATTATGAATCTTTATTAAGTTTTGTTAAATCAAGCTTAAGATATAGAAACTAGAATAAATATAATAAGGCTCCGTATGATTGGACAACCTAGATTGGATAGGTTAACTAGTTAACTAGGGAGATATAGCAACTGTTAGGGTACCTCGGTGCCTTTTTAGGTGGGTGCAATCACAGTAAGGTCTATAGGGCTATTGCATAATCATACAAGCCTTTAAGAAACTATAGGCAATTAGACAAGTCTTCGAGTAACCATACAAGCCTTTGGCAAATTACATGCCTTGGGTAAGTCTTGTTAACTAGTTTTGGTTTTTTGTTTTTTAGGTATGGGCATAAAATATTTAATTTAATCCTGAGGATTCGAATGATGGGAATTAAATAGAATTTATCTGCATGCTAAATAGTGAGCTTATTAAAGATGTTATGAATGTGTACATATGTGTGAATGATATTTTATGTTTATGATGGAATAGTAATCATGCATAAAGAATATTTTTATATTGTTAGGCATGAATATTGCAGTGCCTGTGTGAGTATAAGATGAGTTATGTATGATCATGATACGATATAAGTTTTATGTGATTAATGCTTTTGGATGAAATGCATGTGTCTATACATAAGTTAAGTTGAATACACCACTAAGCATTCACTTAGTGTATTGTTTGATTTTGTGATGCATAGGTTAAAGAAAGCAGATTATAGTCAAAGCCTCAATATCATAAGACTGATTAAGAGAAGAATTCTTTTGGTATTTTTTTTTCTTTAGTATGATAATATGATGTATTAGCATATTAGTGCCGTTGTGTAATTGAGGGATTGGGCCTAATCCATGCTGCAAATATATTTTATAACTCTATAAAAATAGTATTGCAACTTTATTATTAAGAATGCATATTGTTGCTTGACTTGTATGATATCTCTTTCTTATGCATGTCTGGTGTATGTTGATTTAGTTATGCTGAGTTGAGTTGGGAGGGTTAGATGGACCCAGATAATGTGGTGTGATGTTATGGGATTTTATAAGTGCCATTTTTGTGCAGGTTACTATCTAGGATAGTGCCCAGTATAGCCATTATGCTGTCAAAATTTTTTCTTGAGGACCCTAATAGTATACCTTGGAAAATGATTTTTGAAAACTCGTATATTTATAACATCATATATGCAAAATGTTCCATGATTGAATTGGGTAAGGGGTGTCACATTTGTTGGTATCAGAGCTAGGTTTAGGCATTCCTCAATACATATGGGTTACATAAAAGTCCCATGGGAATACAAAAGTGTAAATCACTTAATTACACATATTGAGGCTTCTAATCTATTTCTTTTCTTATATATTTGAGGATAAGTCAAAATACACCATTGGGTGATGAAAAAGTTAAGAGTTATGCTTTGACTGTTGTTAGATAAGGGGTTACTAGGGTTGAGTCTATTACTTTGAGCAATGCAAGACAAGCAACTTATGAACCTCAGATGCAGCCTGCCTAGTTAGAGTAGATTATAGAGTCAATGAGGCAAGTGACTGTTATTACTGTTGTTACTATAGTTCATCATGCACCACCTCTACCAATTTAGCCAGAACCTTAGGCTTTATAGAAGACTTATCTGGAGAGACTTAAGAAAGGGTTGAGGATTTCAAGGGTAAGGAACTGGGTGGATCACATAAAACATAGTATTGGTTAGATAAGACTCTAAGGATAATGCAGTAGATGAGATGCACCCCTGATGAGTATGTTGTTTGTGATACTTCTCTTTTGGTTGATGAAGCTTTCAAATGGTGAGAATCTATTTAGAGCATAGGGTAGTTAAGGATCTGACTTGGGAGTTCTTTCTTTAGGAATTCAAGAAGAAATATATCATCGAGCATTATCTAGATTACAAAAGGTAAGATTTTATGGACTTGAGATAGAGGTAGAAATCTGTATTAGAGTACAAGAAGGAGTTCACCAGATTGAGCTGGTATGCTAAAGAAGTGGTTGCTACTGAGGAGGATCGATGTAAGCAGTTTGAGAAAGGGCTTAATATAGAAATCATGCTTTAGGTAGCTTTTATGAAGATCATGGACTTCTTAGCTTCAATTGCAGCTTGCTGCACTATAGAGGAGATTTAAAAAATAAAGGAGAAGTGAGATAACTTCTAGAAGAAGAGGTCATTTAGCCATAAGCAAGCTAGTTCAGCCCCTACATTTGAGAAGATGCCTAAGAGTGAGTAGTCTAGATAATAGTATGTCAGAGATTAGTACAGAGATCATAGTCTCAAGCTAAACAATAGATGTCAATTGCTAATGCAATGGTATCCATAGCCAAAAGTGCATAGACAGCTCAGTGTGAGCATTGTAGTTGGAGGCATAAGTGTATATGCTGAATGATTATGATAGAAGTATGCTGGGGTTCAAAGGCCATATTGTTAAAGATTTTCCAATGAAACCTGTAAACCTATCTCAAAGGAGGGATATAAGAGATACTAGAGACCAAGTTAGGGCTAGTAAAAGAGACAAGTCAGAGAGCAAAGCTCTAGCCAAACAATATGCCATTTGAGTTAGAGAGGATATAGATTCATTTGATGTGATAGTGGGTGCTTTCTAACTCTTTAATTTATGTACTTTATCATTAATGGATCTAAGGTGTACACACTCTTATATCTACACTACACGAGCTTTAGAATGGGGGTTAGTCTTAAAAGACCTTAACATTGATATTATGTTAGCAACTCAATAGGATAACATATAGTTATGAACAAAGTATATAGAGACTACCCTTTGTCAGTACAAGGATGTGCTTATTCAGCTAATCTCATTAAATTACTCTTCATTGAGTTTGATTTGATCTTAGGCATAGATTGGTTATCTAAGTATCATGCGATTATAGACTACAGAGAGAAATGGATCACACTTAAAGCTAGTGATAGGATTAAAGTGATAGTTGTAGGAGAGAGATCAGACTATATGTCTAATGTGATTTGAGCGATTGTGGCAACAAGATTAATGAAAAAGGGTTGCCAAGCATATTTGGCCTATGTGATTGACACTAGAGAAGAAGAGTGGATGCAAGTAAGGTACTAGTTATATCAAAGTTCGTAGATGTTTTCTTAGAAGAGTTACTTGGTTTGCCACCAGAACAAGAACTTGAATTTGGGATTAATATGTTGCCAAGCACAGCAGTAGTTTCTATAGCTTTATATAAAATGGCTCCTATGAAGTGGAAGGAATTAAAGCAATAGTTACAAGAGCTATTGGATAAGGGTTTTATTAGACTGAGTGTCACACCATAAAGAGCACTGATTTCATTTGTTAAGAAGAAAGATGGTTCTTTAAGGTTGTGTGTCGATTGCAGACAACTGAATACAATCACTATCAAGAATAAGTACCCTTTACCTTAGATAGATGACTTTTTTGGTCAGCTAAGAGTGGCAGGTGTTTTCTCCAAGATTGATATGAGATCAGGGTACTATCAACTAAGAGTGAAAAAGGTAGATTTACACAAGATAGCTTTTAGAACTAGATATGGCCACTATAAGTTTTTGGTAATGCCATATGGGCTTACCAATGCTCCATTAGCCTTTATAGATCTTATGAATATATCCTCTAACCATTCTTAGATCAGTTCATTGTGCTCTTTATTAGTGACATCCTTATGTATTCTAAGATTTGGGATAAGCATGAAAAGTATTTGAGAACTATTCATAGATGTTGAGAGATGAGAAGCTTTTTGCCAAACTCAACAAGTGTGAGTTTTGGCTTGATAAAATGTCTTTTTTTGGTCATGTAGCATCAACAGATGGCATTAGAGTTGATCCTAGCAAGATTAAGGCCATTATGGAATGGAAGCCACCCAATACCATAGAGATTAAAAGTTTCTTAGGTTTGGCAGGCTATTACAGAAGGTTTGTCAAGCGGTTTTCTTTAATTACTACCCCTATGACACATCTTTTAAAGAAGAATGCCAAGTTCATTTAGGATGACAAGCGCTAAAAGAGCTTTGATAAGTTAAAGAGTATGTTGACTAGGGCTCTGATTCTAGTTCAGTCAGTATTAGGGAAGGAATTCACGATCTACAGTAATGCTTCATTGAATAAGTTAGGATGTGTGCTTATGCAAGAAGACAAAGTTGTTGCCTATGTTTTAAGGTAGTTAAAGCTTCATGAGAAGAACTATTCAACTCATGATTTAGAGCTTGCAACAATAGTGTTTGCTCTAAAGATATAGAGGCATTTTCTATATAGAGAGAAGTGTTATGTTTACATGGATCACAAGAGTTTGAAGTGTCTTCCCATATAGAAGGAATTGAATTTGAGACAAACAAGCTAGATAGAGTTAATAAAGGACTATGGTTACCTTATTAGTGATCATTTAGGGAAGGCTAATGTGCTGTAAATGCTCTTAGTAGAAATTTCATATCGGCTAGTTGTCAGATGATGGGCTTTTGTTAGCAGAATTGCAAATCAGGCCAAGTTTGTTATAAAAAGTGAAGATGCTCAGAAGGATAACCACAAGCTTATGAATATTACCGGCATGATTCAAGAGCAGAAGCCTACTGAGTATGAGATTAAGAGTGATGACTATCTATATTATCATGATTGTCTGTGTGTACCTAATATGGATGATCTAAGAAAGCAGATTTTGCAAGAAGCCCATAATGCACCATGTGCTAATTATCCTAATAGTACGAAGATGTGTCAAGATTTGAAGACAGCTTATTGGTGGCCAGGCATAAAGAGAGATGTAGCTGAGTTTGTGACTAGATGCCTTACTTATCATTAAGTTAAGGCAGAGCATCAAGTTTCATTTGGATTGCTTCATTTTATAGCAATACTAGAATGGAAGTAGGATAGAGTCACTATGGATTTTGTAGTCAAGTTACTGATGATAAGAAGTACGTGCAATTCAATTTGGGTAATGGTTAATAGATTGACCAAGTTAGCACACTTCATACTTGTGAGAATGGATTACACCTTAGAGAAGTTGATAGAGTTGTACATTGATAAGATTGTTCGGTTGTATGGTGCGCCTCATTTATCATTTTTGATTAGGATCCAAGGTTTACATCAAGGTTTTGGAAAAAGCTCTACAATGCCTTAAGTACTTGACTTAATTTTAGCATGGCATTCCATCCATAAATAGACAGCCAATTTGAGAGAATTATTTAGGTTCTTAAGGACATGTTGAGAAGCTGTGTTATTGAGTTTAAGGGAAGTTGGAACTGTTATCTTTTACTGGCGGAGTTTGCCTATAATAATAATTATCAAGCAAGCTGAGGCATGGCTCTTTGTGAAGCCTTATATGGGAAAAGATGTAGAACTCTGTTGTATTAGATTGAGCTTAGTGAGAATAAGCTTATGGGGCCAGACCTGATTAAAGATGCTAAGGAAAAAGTGAAGATTATTAGAGAAGGGCTTAATGGTGCTTTTGATACAGATTTAAAGAGGAAAGACATTTAGTATAAAGTGGGAGATAAAGTGTTTCTTAAGGTATCTCTGTTAAGTGTTGAGATTTGGCAAAAAGGGTAAGCAAAGTCTATGGTTCATCTGCCTATACGAGATAATTGAATGTGTGGGACCATTGGCTTATAGACTAGCTTTACCTCCTAAGTTACAATAGATACATGATATGTTCCACATGTTAATGCTTAGGAAACACAAATCAAACCCATCACACATTCTATCAGTAGAGGAAGTAGAGATACAGCTAGATCTATCTTATAAGGAAGAGCCAATGAGAATTCTAGCTTGAGAGGTTAAAGAGTTACGAAACAAAACGGTGCCTCTAGTAAAGGTACTATTAACATCATGGCATAGAGAAGCAACTTGGGAAAGTAAGGCTCAGATGAAGGAGCAGCCTTCATAACTATTTGAAATAAGTAATTTTGAGGATGAAATTTCTTTTAAGAGGGGAAGAAATGTAATATCCTGAAAATCTCGACTTATGAATAGTACTTCTTGATATGAATAGTCTTTCTCAAAACTTGGGTCATACTAATCTTAATGAATGGATGTATTAGTCATAGTATAATTTTAGGTAAAATTTGGAGTTAATCTAAGGTCATTTAGATGGTTAAAAATGACAGTTAACATTTTACATTAGTGTCACATGAATAGTAACTTAGTTTTATCTGAACTATAAAATATTCAATTTTTGCTAAAAAAATTACAGGATTGATATAACCTAATACTTAAATATTCTAAATAGTCTATTGGCATTAGAATTAGAATTTTTAAATATCAAAAAGTATTTTTTTTTACTAAAATCGAGAAGTGTTTAAAGTATGGTT
This sequence comes from Hura crepitans, assembly GCA_948208565.1. Taxonomy (NCBI): domain Eukaryota; kingdom Viridiplantae; phylum Streptophyta; class Magnoliopsida; order Malpighiales; family Euphorbiaceae; genus Hura; species Hura crepitans. The sequence continues at coordinate 6,945 of CANXYI010147613.1, forward strand.
TTAATTTTGATTTTTCTTAATTTTCAAAAATGAGTTTCTAAGAGTTGATGAACTTTGATGGAATGATTTTATAGGATGATTTGAGTGTGTATTAAGGGTTATTTTTAGGTTGGAATAAATAAAAGAGAAAAGAGGAAAAATTGTGGTCACTGAATTAAAACTTGATCTAATTTTAACCTTTTAATTAGTTGATCAAATTGAAAGTCAAATGGCCTATATAAAGAATGCTTAAGGCATGAATAGTGGGTAGCCAACACTTTTCTTTCTTTTTTTTCCTTCTCCTTGGTTGATGCCAGCTCCAAGCTTGCTCCCTCCATTTTTGTTTCTTCAACCTTCAAATCCACCACCATTTCTCCTTATCCAAGCTATTAAAACATCCTTCCACAATCCTTAGACCTCTATTAAAGTGAGAAAACAAGAGGATTATGGTTATTTTATGAGATTTTACTCATGAATTAATAGTAACCATATTTTGATTGGGTAAGAATTTTTAGGTTTAATTGTTTTTCCTATGATTTACGGGTGCCTAAAAGCATATAAATGTTGTTAGATTGATTTTTAGAAGTGTATTTGACTTGTGGCAATTTTTCTAAAATATTGCCTATTATGTGTATGTAGAAAAAGAAGGGGAAAATAGAGGAAAAGGGAAAAAAGGTTTAATCAAGGCTTAGAGGTGTATTTTGACATATATGTAAGTGTATTCAAGTAAATTATGTATTGCATTAGTGGTTGGCACATTAAGTGTGTATATGTGTTATGTAATTAATGCTATTTAATGAATTTGGTGTAATTATGCTAAATTAGTATTATGTGCATTATGAAAAATGTATGTGATTATGTTGTTATGATATTTGTATGGGTTTAGGGTTTTGACAAGGTGAGGCCAAATTCTTCATGAGGTGTAGTAGCTTGATTTTGTCTTAATGAACATATATATGTGTGTGTGCTTATATTGTAATGTAAATAATGATGAAGTATTTGACATTGTGATAAATTTTGTGTAATGGTCAAAATTCATTTTGAGGCTTGATGATATGCTTTGTCACTTGAATGAGGTCAAGAGAACAATAATGGATTAAGGCAAGTATTATATATTGTGAATCTAAATTATGATGTGGAAATAAATTGTATTATAAGTAATGTTATTTTGTGATGTTTTAATTGAGCAAGGCAAATGTAGACACCTCAATTTTAGGTTTAGGACTTTCTTATATATTTGGACTTTGACCTGACTCAAAAAGCTAGCTTTGCGACCCGAATTGTAAAAAAATGGGAATTTGTGTTGGTAGTGGCCTAAGCGCGAAGCTCGACATTGATTCTAATGGGGGTGAAGCCCCTATGGTATGGACCCACCTCACCTTTTGGCCTATGATGACCACTAGAGAAAGGCTCTTTAAGCAATGGCACAAGCTTTGAGGAAGCAAGTCTGCATAGACATACTCTACCTATGTCTGTATTAGCTTAACCAGCTCTACCAAGCCTAAGGCCTATGGTCCACATGGACAAGCTAAGGCCCATATTAGTATAGATTAATTCAAACCTGGCCCAAAGCCCATAGACTGGTAGGAAAGCATACAACCTAAGTCTGCACGGACTAAGCCATACAAATCTGCATAGACTTGTCAACGAAAAATCTTCCAAAAGCGAGATCTTTATATTTTGACTATGAATCCTATTCTTATTAGGATTTTACCTCTTTTAGATGGGAAACCCTTAAAAACTAAGCCTATAAATACCTTTCTTGTGTATGAGAATGGGGGAGGTGGAGAATCAAATTCATAGTAGCTGATAAATCCATCCGTGAGTCCAGAGAGGACTCCAAAGAGGAATTACTCTACTAGTCCTATTAGCCTCACTTAAAATAATTCTTTCTATACTTCTACACCTTCATGATATTGCTTAAAGAGTTTATTCATAATGGGAGGTAGAGAATCAAATTCATAGCAGCTAATAAACCCATTGTGAGTCTAGGAGAGGACTCTAAAGAGGAATTGCTCTACTAGTCCTATTAGCCTCACTTAAAATAATTCTTTCTATACTCCTGTACCTTTGTGCTATTGCTTGAAGAGTTTATTCACAAGGTAAGATCTGAGGCTCCTTATTATATATATTCTTACTATTTTCATAGACCTATGATCTCTAAGGATTGATCATAAGTGAGGTGATTTTATGTAATTCCCACCTTGATCATAGGAGTAGGTCATTGTTTTAAATTGTTTCATGTTATAAAATTGGCGATTTCCATGTTATAAACATTCTATAATTTTTATCCTTAATTGCACAGACATATATATAAGCATAATGAAGTTCGTACGAACTTATTTTATTAGTATATGCATGATTTATAGTCCACACAGACTTATATTCAATAATAGTGTATTATTTGTCTTATCGTGTTCTAATGTATTCTACTTACTATATTGACATAATCCTCTGATGTTATCCTATTGTGTAAATACTCTATCCTATGATATGTATATGGTTGATATAATGAATTGTAGTTTAGTCCACATGGACTTCCTTTCATGAGGAACATAATCTATATAGATGTACTTGTGTATTCTATCTTAGTAGTCCGTGTGGACATAAACTTTGATTTTTAGTTTTTTTGGCAATTTTTATGATTTCTTTATTTGGTACCATTAACCTTTTTCCTTTGAGTTGTATACAAGTGCCCTTCTCACTAGACTAAACATCCGGACATATATAATAACCATTATAAGCCTTAGTTAGCACGAACATATGCTGAAGTTTCATAAGTTTGCACAGACTTAGCACCTTACAGACAAGATCAATTCAGTATTTTGGACCATTTCTTTTGGTTTTATGCTATTTTTACTTTATTACTTATTTTGGGTTTGTAATAGGTAGTTAATAGCTTGTTTTACACACTAAAAATCCTAACTTTACATCAAAAGGTTTTTTATCTAATAAATTGGTGTTTTCTAATAAAAATTACCTTTGAGTTTTCTTAATCAAAAGTCATAACAACAAAATGTATTTTAATAATAGCCAATCTCCTAGAGATAAGAGTTGGGCAGTTACCACAAATTCTTATGGAATTATAGGTAGTTGTCAAGTCAAATAACAACTAATCAATGACTTGCTTTCTGGATGTACCATATACTTGTTATATCCTTTAAATATCACAATTTACTTTCTTTATATGAAAAGGTGACATAACTAAACTTAATATATAATGTATGCTTATTTGACACAAGATTGATAAATATTACAATATACAAAGAAGGCATATTATTCAGGCTTAAATAAGATCTAAATTCTGAACTTTTTTGGTATAAAAGATCAGAGGTCCTAGTGTAGAGGCCAAGTGATAACTCCACTAACTACTCTCTTCCTCAGTAAAAATATCATAACCTCTGTAGTGGCTTAATTATTGGTCTTGAGTTTTCATGAGATACCTTGTTCATTATGTTGTATATATGGTGTTTGGGGTATGTAATATCATGAGTTAGCCGAATGGCCTAAACTTTGGTAAATAACTTCTATGTATATGATGTTTATGTGAGATGGTTCCTTAATTATGAGTTTTTATTATCAAGATGAGTATCATGTATCATTATACTTATTATGTAATATATTATGTGTAAAATGAGGTATAGGCAAAAATTGATTAATTTAATCTTGAAGATTGGAATGATGGAAATTAAATAAAATTTATCTGCATGCTAAATAGTGAGCTTGTTAAAGATTTTATGAATGTGTACATATGCATGAATGATCTTTTATGTTTAGGATAGAATGGTAATCATACATGAGGAATATTTTTATATTATTACACATGAATACTGCAATGGCTGTGTCTGCATAAGATTGAGTTATGTATGATCATGATATGAGATAAATTTTATATGACTAATCTTTTGCATGAAATGCATATGCGTATGTATAAGTTAAGTTGAATACACCACTAAGCATTCACTTAGCTTATCATTTGATTTTGTGATGCATAGGTTGAAGAAAGAAAATTAGAGTTAAAGCCTCAATATCAGAAGACTGATCAAGAGAAGAATTCTTTTGGTATTTTTGTTTTCTTTAGTATGATAATGTGATGTATTAGGATATTGGCACTATTTGTGTAACTGAGGGATTAGGCTTAATTTGTGCTGTAAATGTATTTTGTATGCCACGCCCGTGATTTGAGGCTATGTAAACAATGCCATAGGATCTAAGAAGTGTGCCGGGTTTGTTGGGTCACTTACACGTGGACTGAGGTAGCGATACTAGTTATAAAACTTTGAGGGGCTTTACATTGATGAAAAAGTTGAAATTTAAAACTTTAATAGAACTAATAATTCATTCTAAGTAGTAAGGAAGGCATCTGTGCAATAAAATTTTTTTGGGCTAGGATTGACCCGAGATGTGCTCGAATAGACCTAAAAATAACAAACCTTAAAGTCAAAAATTTCGCTCAGTCCACTAGTGAAAGAATTTTTAAAATCGAAGGTTGTTTGCAAATTCTCAAAATTTTAGAGGTTGGCATGCACTTCGAGGTAATTTGAAAACTATCTTATCGATTGAATCTGGCCACAAAAATTTATGAGTAGATAGAAGGGATTAAAATATGAATTTTAAAATGAATAGCTTAATTTTCTGAGGTCTAAGTGAATTACTATGAATTTTTGAAGTTTATCAAAAAATCAGGATGGTTTAGGATTATCGAGACCACCTTTGACATGTCAAGGTGGGCCCACTTCATGCCAAGTGGACAACAAGGCTTGCTAAGTGGCAAACCTCCCTTGACAAGTGGATTTCCACTTGGAATGAACAAAAGCCTTTTTCCTCCTTTTTTTGCTGCTGTCGATGCCACAAAGGGAGGAGAAAGGCCATAACTTTTTCATTCGACCACTAAATTGAGTGATTCTAGTTGCTAAATTTTCTCATGATTGTTAGATGAGGAACAAGAATCAAGTAAAAAGGATTTTTCATTTGGGAGATAAAAATATACAAGTTGACTGGTTTA
>CANXYI010147630.1:0-11686 GCA_948208565.1 Hura crepitans
TTTCTTTAAGTTCATTTCACTCAACTAGGAATTTCAAGTGACTAAATTACAACCTTTCCATTAAAGTAGAAGAAAGGTATGTGACTAATTATTTAAATTCACATACCTTATAAATTCTAGCAGCCTTTAGCTTCTTGGGATCCCATGAACTTTCTCCTCTTCCTCCCAATCTTTAAGTGAAACTATTCTCCACCCCCACTTTGAAATTAGCCTTGTAACATGTAAGGGTCCTCAATGAGAATCCCATAATGAAGACCAAACTCAAAGCCACATAGGCCAATTAAATAAAAAAAAAAGAGAGAGAAGGAAAAACTTGCTCACTTTACTAAATTTTCCTTCTTCACATTAGCTTTGTAACATTAGGTCCCTATGAGTTTTCTTTACTCCTAATGCTATATTGGTCACCTAAAATTCTTGGCCCCTTTTGTACTCCTTTATAGCTATCTTTAATGAATTTTTGAAGAGAATTTATGGTGGAAATAGACTTAAATTAGTCCCTCTCTGCTTTGTGGCATGGATAGCTCAATGAAAAGAAGGAAAAAGAAAAATGAAGGAAAAAAATGGTGCACCAAAGTGGAGATGAGGTGTCCCTCTCTTAATAAATTAGGCTCCATATAGCTAGGTGTCAGGTAATGTGCTAGGAGTGTATCGAGTTGCATCACACAGCACCCGAGCAATTCCTAAATCTTGATTTTACGATAATAGGGCTATTAACTTTGGGGAATTTTTGAAAATCACACGGCCATGAAAAAAATATGTTGTTTGTTTATAAATTCTTTATTTTGTCCCAATTAAATGCATAAAAAATTTTGCAGCAAAATTCCATCAGAAAGTAGCCGAACCAAACTATTTTAATTTGCAGCAACTCAGTTTGTGATAAAATTTTGGGAATTTTTATACGGTTGCTCGGACCTCCAAAAATCATTGCATTTGTTTATAAAATTCTCGAATACCATCAATTAGAGGCATGTCAAATTTTGTGGCCAAATTCCTTCGACAATAGGCTAGCATGATTTCGAGTAAATCGTAGTTCTGTCAAATTTTGGGAAATTTCCAAACGACCTCAAAAAATTAAAATTGCTTCTTTATTAGTGGGTATGATATTTTCATGTCTGTCTACCTCATCCTAGGTCATTCCCAGCCTAACTCAATATGAGCCTATAGCCCAATAGCTTACAACTTGAAATAATTTATTAGTTTTACTAAATTTTTAATTTCATTTGTTTTTGCCCTTTTTTAGCCTCATAAATTCTAACGGATAGTGTACCCTACCTCAAACCTTATGCAGGTAACTCAGCATGCTGGGCAAACTTCTCGAGTATCGGGGTACTATCCCCAGATCCTTGGCATACAAGTGTTACAGTTTTACCTCTACCTCCTCTAACTCTAGCACCACCTCCTCCACCACCTCCTCTATAGATAACATACTTAAAGAGATTAAAGAAAATGGGGGCTGTTGGATTTCTTATGGAGGAAAGAAGATGATACTGCTATAACTGAGTATTGGCTGGATAGAACATTTAGAATTTTAGAATAGTTGAAGTGTAATAAGGAAGACAGTTTCTAGTATACTACCTATCTCCTTCAGGAAGATGCTTATAGTTGGTGGAACACTATCAAGAGGAGAAAGGCACTTGCAGACCTAACATAGGAGCTTTTCCTTAAAGAGTTTATGAAGAAATATATACCAAAATCATATAAACACAAAAAGTGAAAGGAGTTCCTTGACCTAAAGCAGGGTAGGAGGACTATGTTAAAGTATGAGAAGGACTTTACCATATTGTGAAAATATGTTGTAGAATTTATTCCCAATGAAGAAGAAAAATGCAAAAGATTTTTGAAGGGGCTGAATATAGAGTTGAGAAAGTAGATTGCAAACCCAAGAGAGAAAGATTTTGCATTACTAGTGGTAGCTACATTTGATATGGAAGAGATAGTGCAGGAAAAGAGAGACTTTTTACAGAGGAAAAGGCAATTCACTATGGGGTAGTCTAGTACCACATCAAGTGATAGTAAGAGAAGAAAAGAAGGATAGACCCAATCGTAGCCTCATTCTCAGTTTTAGTTAGGGTACTATAGGTGGAGATAGACACAATCTCAAAGATCTAGGCAAGCTTTTATAGCTCAACCTAGATTGCCACCTAGACCTACCAGTGCTCTTGGTCCTTCAAGTAATAGGAATAGACCCCCGACTTGTAATACTTGTCATAAATAACATTGGGGCTAATGTAGATTGGTATGAAGAGGGGAGTGTTTTAACTGTGGTGCCAGAGATCATTATAGAAGTCCTCAGAGGCAAATAGAAGGTGCTCAGACTTAGGCACCTACAGTTACACCTCAGAGCAAGGGTTAGAGGTAGAATAGTGGGGACCAGCCCAGTGCTAGTTAGGGTATAGGATTGAGGCTCATGCTCTAGCCAAACAATATACAATGAGAGCCAGAGAAGAGGCTACAGCACCAGACGTCATAACTGGTACTTTTTATTTATTTGATGTTCCAGTTTTGGCATTAATAGATCCTAGTTCTACTCATTCTTATGTATGTACCACATAAGCACAAAATAGGGGATTAGAACCTAAATATATAGGACATAGTGTAACCATGAATAGGGTATATAGGTAGTGTCCTCTAGTGATTCATAAGCATCAATTTTCTACTGATCTGATTGATCTACCATTCCATGAGTTTGATGTCATACTAGGAATGGATTGGTTAATTTAGCATCAAGCCATAATTGAGTATTAACATAAGAAGTTAACCCTCTAAATTGTAGAGGGATAGATAGTGGTAGTGGATAGTAAGAGAAATCTTCTAAATAATCTTATCTCCACTGTTATAGCACAAAAACTTCTTTGAAAAGGGTGTGAAGCTTACTTAGCATATGCCATTGATACTAATACCTCTATCTACAATCTTAAACATATTCTATTTCTAAATTTCCTAATTTATTTCTTAATGAGTTGTCAGGTTTGCCTCCTCATAGAGAGCTTAACTTTAGAATTGAGATATACCTTGGTACGACTCCAGCATCTAGCACTCTATACCGAATGGCTCCTACTAAATTAAAAGAATTAAAAGTATAGCTATAAGACCTATTAGATAAGGGTTTTATTAGACCTAGTGTATCTCCTTAGGGGGCACCTATGTTGTTTGTAAAGAAGAAAGATAGATCGCTATGATTGTGTTTTGATTATAAGCAACCGAATAAGATGGCTATAAAGAATAAATATCCTTTGCCCAAAATAAATGACCTTTTTGATCAGTTGAGAGGTGTAAGTGTGCTTTCGAAAATTTATTTGAGATCTACCTATCACCAGTTGAGAATTAGAGAGGCTAATTTTCCTAAAAGTACTTTTAGAACCTGGTACAGGTACTATGAATTTTTGGTGATGCCATTTGGGCTCACAAATGCTCTAGTAGCCTTTATAGACCTGATGAATAGGGTATTTTAACCTTGTATGGATCAGTTTGTTGTGGTATTCATATATGACATTTTGGTGTATTCTAAAACTAAGAAAGAGCATGAACAGCACCTCATGGTTGTGTTATAGACTTTGAGAAAGAAATAATTGTATGCCAAGCTAAGCTAGTGTGAATTTTGGTTAAATGAAGTAGCATTTTTGGGATACATAGTTTTAGTAAAAGGGATTAGAGTTGACCCTAGTAAAGTGAAGGTAGTGTTAGAATGGGAACCACTTAGGAATGTGATAAAGATAAGAAGTTTTCTGGGATTAACAAGGTACTTCAGGAGGTTTGTGAAAGGGTTCTCTATAATTGCTACCCCTTTGACCATATTAATCTAGAAGACTGTAAAATTTGAGTGGAATGATAAATGTCAAGAAAGCTTTGATAATTTAAAGAAGATGTTAACAGAAGGTCCTATCCTGATTCAACCTAAATAAGGTAAAGCTCCTATCTTGAATCAACATGAATAGGGCAAGGATTTTACTATGTACAGTGATGCTTCACTTAATAGCTTAGGTTGTGTGTTGATGCATGAAGGAAAGGTAATAGCTTATGCTTTAAGATAATTAAAGCCATATGAAAGGAATTATCCTACTCATGACTTGGAGCTAGATACTATTGTATTTGCTCTGAAAATTTAGAGACACTATTTGTATGGTGAAAGACATTATATTTACACATATCATAAAAAGCTTGAAATATCTCCTCACTTTAAAGGAATTGAATTTTAGATAGAGAAGGTGGTTAGAACTAACAAAAGATTATGACTATTTGATTGTCTATCACCTAGGGAAAGTGAATGTGGTAGCAAATGCTTTGAGTAGGAAATTCATGGTAACTTTAAAAGCCATGAATGGTAAGTTGCAGTATACATTAGAGGATAATATTCTAGCTAAATTATAGCTGAAACTAGACTTTCAATAGTAGATTAAGAGGGTACAGATGAAAGATGAGCAGTTGGTTTAGATGGGAAGTAAAGTTAAATAGGGTAAGGCCACAGGGTTTGAAATAACAGAGGATGGATATCTATATTGCTAGAATAGATTATGTGTACCTAGTACAGATGACCTAAGGTTACAAATACTAAAGTAACCATATGAAGCTTCTTATTCTATGCATCTTGGGAGTACAAAGATGTATCTAGATTTGAAATCTCAATATTGGTGGCAAGTTATGAAAAGAGATATAGCAAAATATATGGCAATATGTTTGACTTGTTAACAGGTGAAAACTGAACACTAGGTTCCTTCTGGATTGTTGCATCCTGTAGCAATACTAAAATGGAAATGAGAGAGAGTGACAATGGATTTTGTGATGGGATTACCTATGACCAGAGGTAAATGTGATATTGTATGGGTGATTGTTGATACGTTAACAAAAATAGCTCACTTTATTCCTATTAGAATGGATTATTCCTTTGAAAAACTGGCTAAGTTGTATATTGATGAAATAGTCAGACTCCATGGTGTACCAACAACCATCATTTATGATAGACATTCTCATTTCACTTCCAGGCTTTGGAAAAAGTTGTAAAAAGCATTAGGCACTAGATTGGCTTATAGTATAGCTTTTTATCCTCAGACTGATAGACAGTCAAAAAGGGTGATACAGGTACTAGAGGATATGTTACAAGGTTATGCCATTGAATTCAAAGGTAGCTTGGATCAGTATTTATCTTTGGCTGAATTTTTTTACAATAATAACTATTAGTCAAGTTTGGGAACGGCACCTTATGAAGCTTTGTATGGCAAATGATATAGAACTCCTTTATGTTAGAGTGAAGTTAGGGAAAGTAAAATATTAGGTGTTGATCTGATTAGGGATATAAAGGAAAAAGTAGAAGTGGTCAAAAAGAGATTAAAGGTTGTAGCTGATAAATAGAAATTGTATGCTGATTTAAAAAGGAGAGACATTGAGTACACAGTAGGTGAGAAAGTGTTGAGATTCAAGAAAAAGAGGAAACTGAGTCCCAGGTTCATCGGACCATATGAAATTACAGAGAGTGTTAGAGCTACAATAGATTCATGATGTTCTCCATGTTTTAATACTTTAAAGATATAGATTGGATCTTTCACATGTGATTTCGATGATGAACGTTGAAATACAGCCTAATTTAAGCTATGAAGAAGTGCCGATACAAATTCTAGCTCATGAGGTGAAACAATTGAGGAACAAGTCCATACCACTTGTTAAGGTGCTATGGAGGCATCATAACATAGAAGAGGCTACATGGGAGCCAGAAGAACAAATAAGGGCATAGTACCCTCACCTTTTAACTTTAGGTAATTTTAAGGATGAAACTTCCTTAAGAGGGGAAAAACTATAATGCCTATACATCGAGGCTCCGTGAATAGTGCCATTGGGTCGAGGAAGTGTGCCTGAGGTGCCAAGTCACTTGCATAAGAATCAAAGCAGTGGCACTGATCACAAAACTTTAAAGGGCTTTAAAATGATTAAATAGGCTAAAATTAAAAATTTAGTAGAACCAATAAATTATTTTAGGCTGTAAACTAGTGATCTGTAGGGTTAAATTAAGTTGGGCTAGGAATGACCCAGGATAAGCCTGAACGAATTCAAAAATGCCATACCCTGAAGGTCAAAAATTTCCTTGAGTACATTGCCAAAGGAATTTTTAAATTCTAAGGTTATTTGCAAATTCTTTTAATTTTTGAGTTTGGCATATAAATCAAGATAGTTTGTAAACAGCCCTATCAATTGAATTTGATCATAAAATTTTTGGAGCAAGTAAATGGGACAAAATGAGGAATTTTAAAACAAATGGCAAAATTTTTTGAGGTCCTTATGATTTTTAAAACTTCTCCAAAGTTTCTATAAAAATTGATCCATTTTGAAAGGTTCGGGCGGTCATGGGACCCACCCATGACATGCCATCTAGCCTTAGGCCATGTACACTTGTCAAGACACCTTGACACTTAGCCAATTCTACTTATTTTCTTCACTTTCTTCTTTTCCTTTCCCTTATGCTAGTGATACCACTTAGAAGGAAAATCAACTAGTTTTACATCTTTTTCAAGCTTTTTCATCCATTGATGACCACTAAAATTGACTTCGACATGTTAGGCATTGAATAGAAAAATGAATTGAGAGCAAAGGATGAAGAAATAAATCAAGAAAAATCTTAGAAGGGTCAAAGGTTAGAAAATCCAGTAAGGGAAAATCAAAGTTTAAAGTTGAGTTTTCTTGGCTTTTTCATGATAGGATTATGGGTGGCAAATGAGGCATATGAAGTCAGAATTTTAATTTATGGTATCTATCAAATTTTGATGAATTTTCAAATAGTAATGGCATGAAGATGGGAGCCATGTTTTAAGGCATTTTTATGGACTTTTTGAGGACCTGAATTGGGTGGAATTTCATCTCTTGTGAGCCAAGGTAAGTGAATTCAATCATTGACTTCATGTGATGTGAATTTTAATAGGTTGCACTTAGAAATTTGATATGGAAATGTAAGGTAGGTTGAGTGAAATGTATAGTTAAATGAATGGATGGTGATACATAGTCTAGTTACATGATGAATAAATAACTTGGGTAATTATTTGATGAAAAAAAACATTGATGATGTTAAAACTCAATGTGGTCGAGAGCTAAGAGACATGTATGTGTGTGTGTATGAGGCCTAAGTTGTAGTTTTAGGGAGTGTATAAGTAATTAAGTAAAATTGAAATGTATATTTGACCTTTGAGATGTTAGATTGGTATGGTAATTGTTTAAAGGGGTGTTAGCCAAGAGGTTGTTTGAGAATATGTCTAGTGTATGGCCTTATAAACTTGGGGAAATGAAAATATATGTTTATAATTGTACTTATGTTATGAATGAAGGCATGAATGTGTGATGGTAATTAAGTGAATGTATAATTAAGGACATTAACAAGCTATGGCCAAAAGCTAGGCCAATGGAATTGGCATAAGAATCATGGCAATGTGTACTAAACTTATGCATGTAATTGGCACCATAAAATGAACCTTTCTATGTCATAATTGGCTTGGTATAACTTGAATAAATATATGAGATTTGTATGGCATGGAATGGATATAAAGAATGAGCCTTAAAAAATATAGAAACACTTAGTATATGGACTTGAAATTAGCTTAAAATGAGACATAAACCTAAACTAAAGTGCAATTAGAAATAGCATGAAAGATGGCCTAAAGTGTGTGCTTAAAATGGGTATTATGTTGTAATTATATGAAATGGCTTGAAAGCCCACTGTGTGGTCTTTTAAATGCTATAAATGTACTTGGCTTTCGGCCTATGAATGGATGAAATGAATGGTGAAAGTTACAATGAAAAATGAGGTGAAATGGTCCTTCAACTGATTGTCGCAAAGTAAGAAAAGGACTTATAACTGTCCTAAAATGACCATTACTTGAACCAATAACTCATATAGATAGTAAATGGATAATAAATGGCAATTCAATATGCAAAAGAACTAGGGAGTTTATGAATTAAATTTTGGCTATGACAATGCCTAAAAATAGTACTATAAAAGTATTGGGAACTGTCCGGTAGGGCCCATAACTGTCTGGGCTAAAAATCAACTGTAAGATAAAATTTATAATTGTCTATTTTTGACTTAAGAATATTATAAAAAGTTGATTAGTAAAGAAATTGACAAAAATTGATGCTAAATTGCCCATTAGTTGGACCCCCACTAAATGGGTTAATCAGTCAACTTAGGGATTAACAACTGCTACATTGTTTGATTTTTAAGTAGGGTCAGTACAGTGGTCGAGGTTATTATAGGGCCATTGTACTAGCCTACTAGTCTTATCATTATTTTATTTGCACATTTGGTGCTATTATCTATTTATGCTAGTGCAGCAGCGTTGGTCCTAGAAGGGCCACTTCAATAGTCTACTGGGCAGACCATATTGAGTAACTAAATATGATATGTGACTTGGGAGGTCTATGGATTGATCCCTATGAAGTGTAATAATGTATTTGACTTAGGAGGTCTACAAACTAATCCCTATAGTTGTATCAGGCCAATACAGTGGTTGGGATCTAAAATATGGATCACTACACAGTCTCAGTTCCCTCTGGGTCTAGTGTATTTAAGTGTCGTCTATCTAGTCAGGCCTATCTTTTTAATAAAATAAATAACTTATAAATTAATGATAATTATAGATATTAATTAATCAGTTAATTTTAAGTAATTAAATAGGTAATTAACCTTAGTGTACAAGAAAGGGTATTTTTGTAATTTTGACTAACACATAACATATATTGGCATGATAACATGGAATTCTTAGTATTATCATTGTATGCATGAATAATGATTGTGACTTGATTTAAATGCTTGAATTCACCACTAAGTATTATATACTCAATGTACCTATTTTGGTGCATAGGTAAATAGAATCAATAGATAGCCTCGTATTACATGCAGCACAAGTTCAGAGGACAAGTGTATATGGCTATGGTGTAATTTGTGTATAGTTTTGCACTCATGAACTTAGGTGGGATAAATGGGTACCATGTATAAAGTAAATGTAATATGTAAATATTAAATGTTGATTGGGGTTTGAAATTAAGTAAATTGTGAGATGTATGATTTTACTTCATACTTATGGTATGTGAGCCTAATACTCTAGGATATAAGCTTATTGATTATGGCTCGAGTCCTATGTTATTGCTATGATGGACTGATGATGTGAGTCGAATATTTATAGGACCAGAAGGGTCCAGGATGTGAGAAATAATTAGATATAACTATAATAGGTGTTCTTATATAGGTTTAAATTTTGGATAGTCATCCAAATAGTCTTTATGTTGCTAGAAGTTAGAAAAAAATTTTTTACATATGTGAATCTGGCTAATTGTGGTGTAAATAGACTCGTATGACCTTAAGCTAAACTGATATAAAATCAAAACCAAGTTTTAAAACCTAATGGATTTAAATAAAAGGATTTTGATAGAAGTTAAATGAATGAACCTAAAAGACAATTCTAAGATGGGTCACCTAGTGGGAAGTCACTTATTGGGTTTTCTTTAGGAATCCAGTATGAGGTGTCACAATTATTATATTTAATAATCAACTAATATATTAGTTAGTTCCAAACCTAACTAGACCTAGTACCATAAAAGCTCATGTCCATCTATTTAGGTTTAGTAATAAATGTTTAATAGCCATGCTACACTATCATGTACATAAAATTCTAAAATAACAATCATTAAATCATAATGTAATTACACATTTAGAATGTAAACAATGCTCATGAAGGACTCACCTTACCTGTATCCTTAAAAATTTGCTTCAACTAATGCTAGGATTTGATCTACTACTCAGCTCGCCTTGCTAATAACATATGCAATAGGAAAGAAACCAATGCGCTAAGCATAATTTCTTAGTTGTGTATTTTAATACTATGGATATGAGATCATTAATTTTTATATGAATAATAATTTTGATATAACACACACAATTTTTTGCATATTTATCTTTGTTACTTAAACCTTTTCATAACATTTCTATTCATAACACTATTATCTAATCCTAATTTATCTTGTTATGGGATAGTGGTGTTATTGTCCCTGAAGTTCATCTCTGGCTATGTGTCAGGTGATAATTTAATAGGTTCCTCATATATCATACTTTGCTACATTCTCTAAGAATATGCTCCCATCTCTCTCTAAATCATTTATTTTAGTTTTTACTTATTACTTTCATTTCACTATATTTGCTTATTCCCTTTATATTTCTCTCTATGTTTTTATTTTATGCATATATATGTAATTACTATATCTTATTCATAAACATGGTTTTCAATAAATTTATGTCATATGTTATGTCTCGTTATGCATAGAGTTTACGATGAATTGTGTTCATGTATCGACTATTATTAGTCATTATATGATTATTTTACTTCTCTATTAGTTCAATTCATTTCTCCTTTCACTTTATTTACACTATTTTTCCTTTCATACATTTCCAAATTCAAATATTAAAATCTCTTTAATGGTGTTTTAATGTGCTTCATCTAATTATTTCCTTCTTTAGCCCATGTTAGATAGGGTTCACTCTTATCACTAGATAATAGGATCAAAGTGTGTGCAGGTGCTAGCATTTTGGACCTAGATAGTTGCACCTATCATGTCGAAACTCATCATAATCATCATAATTGTGTGGGGGTTAAATCTCGAATCTCAATGGCTATACTCTATCTTATAAGTTGTGTAGGGGCCCCTATTATGGAAATTGATGGTTGCTCCTATCATCAAATCTCAAGATGTGTAGTGGCCTTTCATGGACCTCAAGACAACTGCACTCACCATCAAATCTCAAAATTTGTTGTGGCCTTTCATGGACCTTAAGGAGGTTGCACCCATATGGTCATAAGTGTAATTGCCCTTGTGGACTAGCATCATGACTCTAAAATGTCCAAGTAATTGCTAAGTCCCTAGTTGACTGGTCAACCTATCTTGAAGGTGTCCAACTAATATGAGCCTTAAGCATTAATCATTTATATTACATTAGTTTGGTTTAAGTATCATAATGTTTGTGTCATTATGTCTTCATATGCCATATCTCCTAATCTATTCCTTAATCATATTCCATTATAGTGTACTTATCATCGTCATCATATGCTTAATAGAATTATGGTATACTCTTATATACCCATCATGAGTACTTTATGTACCAAATCTCAGTCTTGTTGTTATATTCATCCTACTCATAGTAATTCTCATCGATGTTCTTCATTATATTCATATAATAAATCTTTTTACTTACAACCCAATGTTTGATACCATTTACATATACTTGTACACATTTTATCCATTTATTTAAATTAAACTTGCATACATACTTATTTTTACTTACATTTCATTTAATATACCTCTCTTATGGATATAATAATTTCGCCACACCTTAATTCTATGAATGACCTTGCCTTAGTCTTATTTAAGTCATTTCTCTAAAAATAATTAATATCACTCAAACTCATAATGAGTAATTCTTGTGTGATGTGCTTTGATCTTGAACTCTAAGTCATAATATAATTTTATTCAATTATCATCATCGTATGTTTGTTTTCCTTTCATCATCATCATCATCATCATCATCATCATCATCATCATTATCATCATCATCATTATCATCATCATCATCATCATCATCATCATCATCATCATCATTATTATTATTATTATTATTATTATTATTATTATTATTATTATTATTATTATTATTATTATTATT
>CANXYI010147752.1:0-11573 GCA_948208565.1 Hura crepitans
TATATATATATGCATAAGATTGTCCGTCATAATATATATCTACTATATAACCATACATTGAACAATTCAATGTATCATGTTAATCTATATTTAAAATCATTTATTTTTATTTACCACTGTTATGCACAAATCTAAAAGACACATATTTCAAAACTGGATAACAGGACTTCGTGACCACTTATATGTGCGTGTGTGTGTGTGTGTGTACAATGGTATTTTCGACCTTACGACTACTATACTAGACTTATAAACACCGAGGTGCCCTAGAAACTATTATCTATCCCTAGTTAATTAGTCAACCTATCAAATCTAAGTTGTCTAATAGTATGGGCTAATTACCATATTTAATTTAATTTTGCCTTTTTAATATAGATTAGTTATACTTTTATGCTTGAATTGGTCAACAAATGACCTTAGGGAAAAATTACAATTTTCAATTTTTCTCAATATCAACATCCATCTTCTCTCTTTAGGAATTTCATTAAACCATACTCATTCTATAGGCATTCATGAGATCTCAATACGAGTTTACCCATAAAGTCATTCGGCTATGGCTTGCTTGCATGATACCATAAACTTGTAGCCATATATCACATGTAATTATCTCATACATCATCACAATAAATCATTTACTCATCATACACATGCCTAAAGCATTCACCATAACACTTTCCATATCAAACATAACATTCCATACATATACTTCATTTAAGATTTAGTCTTGTCACAAATCAATATATCATTCATTATCTCACTTCATAGCTAGCCATCATTGTAACCTACTTATAAAGACCATTAATCAACTAGCATAATTATATCAAGTTACCAAATTTACAAAACATTCAGCTATACATGGACTTCACACTCAAGATATATCATTCTTTGTTTTTAACATAATAACATATTTATAAGCATATAAGATAATATGTAGGTAAATCAATTCACTTAAACATTATATAGATGACATAACCTTATAGGTATTTCATTATCACTATTCGGCTGCCATATAGTTTCCACATACTATGTTTCCATCATAACACATAATTACATCCATGTTTAACCATCCTCACATAGCATACTTCCATACCAATTAGATTCACATAATTCTTTTTAAGTATACACTAGAGCATTGGCTTATATAATCATCAAACTAACATTTATATTCTTTTCATCACACAACCATAATTTAGCACATTTCATAACCCATAACTCATCATCAAGCATTACACTTTCACATACAAGTTAGGCATATATCTTAGGGCATTTCGGCCAACACTACACTTCCTCATCATTGCATTTATTTCATCATGTAACATGAAATTTAGCGTATTAATAACATCAAAACATCATTTATTACTCAATTGAGCTATTAATGCTCACATCCACACATAAGCCTTAAGTTTAGGAACACACACACACACATAATGGATATTATAGAGGTTACACATACCAAAAGTAGTTTTTCCACACCACTAGAACACCCCAGTCTTATTCTTCCCTTTATCCCTTATTTGCACTTCTTCTCTACACATACATATAGGAAAAATATACAAAACCCATAATAAATCACAAATGCTTCCAAAACCAAATTCAACTTAAGAAATATGTTCTTGGGAATGTCTAAAGCACTAGAAAAATATAAAATTAAAGAAACTTTACCTTTAGCAAAATTAGGTTACTATTTACCTTTTCATTAAATCTCAAAATTCTTACTTTCTAACATGGTTTTCTTGTGATTGAGGGAGGTTAGAAGCTATAGGGAATGAGAGAAATGGCTTAGAAGTGGGTTTAAGGCATGAGATTAAGAGATGGAAGAAAGAAAAATGGTGGCTTAGGGAGAGAATGCATTGTCGAGTATGTAAGGAAGAATAAGGAGATATAATTCCTTCTTTGACTTTAAACAATTGACCATTCTTTAAAATGAGATTATTTAAATCCAAAGGTAAATATTTATTTTCTTTATCATCTAATGGCCATAAAAATTCCACCAATTCTTTTTCTTAAAATCAACTTCTTTCTCTCAATTTCTAGCCTTAATTTACACTTCTACAGCCCTTATAAAATCCCTTAAAATATAATCCAAAAGCCTTTAAAACACCATGCTCAAAAACCAAGAAAATCTAATAAAAATGTAACTTTTTAGCTTTATCCAATTTAGTAAAAATACTTCCCGATATCCAAAAATTTCAATTTCAATGCAAATGGACTATTTGGAATATTTAAGTATCTGATTGTATCGATCTTAAAATTTTTTTAGCAAAAACCAAATATTTTATAGTTTAGCTAAAATTAGGTCACTATTCATGTGACAATTTAACCATTTAAATAACTTTGTTTTCACTCCAAATTTTGCTCAAAATTATATTATGATTAATACTTTCATGTAATAAGATTAGTGTGACTCGAACCTCGAAAAATATTATTTATATTTTGAAAAGTACTATTCATAATATCGAAATTTTTAGACGTTACATTCTTTATTAACTACCACATATATTCTTAATCGTGTACCCTCAAAATTAGTATCAACATGCCTTATGAATTATGGACTAAAAGAAAGCCTAACCTAAATTCATTGAGACTTTAGGGTTGTGCAACTTATGTTCATAATTCTTCCTATATGTTTGGAAAAGTGGGTCCAAAAGGGAAGAAACATCATCTTTATTAGATACTCTAAACATTCAAAAGGATCTGTGCTCATAGGTGGATAAAACATTGGTAGTGTAACTAAATTTGAATCACGAGATGTCACATTCTTAGAGAATAATTTTCCTAAAAGGGCGAGATAGGTCAAGACTTATCTCTTTATGAAACTCAAGACTAGATTATATCCTCTCCAAAAGTCCATATGGACCTATCACATTCAACTGGGAGTGACGTGAGAATCAATGAATCCATTTCAATTAAAAATCAATCACAAGGAATCATGGGCTAACTATAGAAGCTGGTCAGAGTTGGAGTAACTTAGATAAATCTCAAATATGTCAAACAACCAGAAAAAGTATTCATCGTTGTGATTTTGAGATTCAAAGGGGAGTTTTCTTATTTACTCTAGATGATGAGGAATAGCTAAGGAAAGTAAATGAGGCTCTTGAATAGCCTGCAAAGGAAAAATGGATGAAAGCAATAGAGGATGAAATGGAGTCAATGAAATCAAACCAAGTTTGGGAGTTGGTCAATTTACCCAAAGGACATAAAGCCATTAGGAACAAATGGATTCTCAAAATCAAGTGAAAAGCTTATAGTAGTATTGAAAGATATAAAGCTCACTTAGTCGCAAAGGGGTATACATAATAGGAAGGAATTGATTATAAAGAAACTTTTTCTCCTATTATTATGCTTACCTCAATTCGATTAATTCTAGCCATAGTAGCAAGTATGGATCTTGAATTACGTCAAATGGATGTAAAGACTGCTTTTTCTCAATAGAGAATTGGAAGAAAAAATATATATAGAACAACTAATAAGTTTCATTAAAAAATGCTAAGAACACAAAGTGTGTCGACTTTTAAAGTCAATATATGGTATAAAACAGTCATTTGGACAATGGTATATTTGATTCCATAATGCGATAATATCATATAATTTTAATATGATCGAAGAAGACCATTATCTATCCAAGGATAAGTTTGTGATCCTATCCTTGTATATAGATAACACTAATAGCTGGAAATGACAAGAGGTACGTAAAAGAAATAAAAGATTGGCTATCATCTTATTTTGAGATAAAAGATATGGATGAGGATATATATATCCTTGGAGTAAAAATTTCAAGGGACCATTTAAAGAATTTATTTTCATAAAAAATTCTTAAACGTTTCCATATGTAAGATTACAAACTATTGATACCTCTATCACAAAAGATAGAGCTTTGAGTTGAAAGTTATGCCTAAATACACTAATAGAAAAGGAATAAATGAGTAAAGTTCCTCATTGAAGTGCAGTTACAAGCCTTATATATGCCAAGATGTGCACAAGGGCTGACATATGCTATGCAATTGGAATGGTAAGTAGATATCAATCTAACCCAGGTCAAGAACACTGGAAAACTGTGAACATAATCTTACGCTACCTTAAAGGCGCAACAGATTATTCATTATGTTATCAAGGAGTTGGTTTACATTTAAGAGGTCATATCGATGTAGATTGGGAAGTAGATTTAGATAAAAGAAAATCTATCTCTGGATTTACTTTCTTACTAAATAATGGTGCAATATCATAGAGCCATAAGAAGTAATCATGTATAGCTCATTCCATAATAGAGGCATCTTCAGCTATAATCTAAGAATCCATTTGGTTAAGATGATTCATAGATCATTTGGGAGTAAATGCTAATGTCAATGATTCAATAATTGTGTATTGTGATAGTCAAGTAGCAATAACATATACCAAAGTTCCCAAATATCATGGAAAAATGAAGCACATAAATATTAAATATAACTCTGTGAAAGATATGGTCACACGAAAGGAAGTGAACATGAAGTACATATCTACACATGATATGGTGGTAGATCCATTCACAAAGCTTATACCAAGAGATATATATTATAAGTAAGTTAAATCATTAGGTTCATATAGATATTAAATGTACTCATTTATGTTTTTACTTTCTTAATAATGTTCACTAATTATTAATGAAAGATGTTTTGTTTCTTTCTTTATGCATAAGATTACATCTGTTTCAAAGCATACACATATAAGTACATATATATATGTTGTATATATCTTTGTATTGAGAAAAATCATGTTAGACAGATATGATCTTGGCCTTCTCACTTGGGTAATCACCTTTGCCATTTTGTATGGTAAAAAATGAGATAATTTTTAAACTAATTATCTAGATAATAGTTCAGAATCAAGTTTAAATACTAATGAATGTCAACTCTAATTTGAATGAGGAATTGAGTCATAAATTCTATTTCATAACTACAAGTGACTAATTAAATAGTTGTCACTATGTATGTCTTATTGCCATATTAAAGTTCTAATGATATAAAAGGTATGTAAGTGAACTTAAGTTAGATATTGAGTATATCTAAACTATAATATGTACAATATTGTTAAAAATGATAAACATGCACTTTATGAAAAGGATTAAATATCGTAACATGTGATTCATACCATATGTCCATATAATTTGATCAAAAGGTAATAAAAGTGAGATCTCAACTTTATATTATTTGAGACTTTAAGATTTTGAAGTAATCTTATCAAGTACCCTTATGACTAATATGTTTCTCAAATCTTTTAATTAATGCTTGTTATATTAGAATATTGCCAAAGGATGAAAAAAAGAATTAAATAAGAGATGTGAGAATCGAGATAAGCTAAAAATCACTAGGTACAAAGAAAAATATCACATTATCTGTGTACATTCAAAGATCGACCAATTATGTTTGTCCTTAAAAAATATAATTTTGGATGTACTTGATTGATTAGTTAAATGAGATCGCTATAAATAATATATGATATGTGATCTAGGGTATAGCATACTAACATACTCCAAGCTTTATTATTCCAGAAGTTATATACTCCTAATAGATATGTAACTAAAGTGCTCTCAAAATATACATGGTCATTCGGCCTACTTACGTATTGTAGAGTTAAAGAGAAAGATGGTTATATCTCATATGAGTAAGAGATGTTAAACAAAATAGGCAGGTCGCCCATGATAAGGTCTGACCCGATTTGAAATAAAAAAATAATAATATTAATAATTATTTTTTGATTCTAGTTAGTCGTCAGTTACCACTAAAATAGAAAAGAAAGATAGAAAATATGTGACCTTTGTTCACGCTCTCTCTCTCTCTTTCTGTTCTTTCTCTGCAAAAGAAAAGAATTTTTTTTTCTTTGCAACTCTTAACCTTAAAAAGAAAAGGTTGATTTTCAAGAGAGTTTGCCTATTCAATTAAAGATGTATTTATACCGTAAAAACCTTATACAGTTCATTATACTATTAATGTGATTGTATAATATGTCATACTTAGTGATCTTGGATTTTTTAAGTTTTTCTTTGTGAAATACATGAAAGTTATACCAAACTTTAGAGTTTTTTGTACAATGGTATATCTTAGCATATCAAGCTACTTAATATTTCTTCTTTTTTCCTATAATTATTAATATTAGATAAATTACTTACAAACTAATTATTTTTTCTAACATCTAAGTAACTGTAATACTTCTCACAAAAATAACCATTAATAAAGTTTATATTGAATTCTACAAATTCTATAAAAGAATAACTTGAAAGCATTTTTTTTTTTTGCAACATAATATACATGAAATTCAATATCAAAAGTATTAATTAACAATAAATTTAACTATTTTGATTGGTCATTTAAATTAGGTGCTTGTATATAAACACATCAATTAGAGAATTAGATTTCAATAATACTCCAAAATCCATTTCATTATAAAAAAATACATCAAATTAATATCCTTCAGTTCCTTCACTTCCTTTGCATTTCATTCACATCCCTTCACCTCTAAGAACCTCTCTTTTATTTTATTTCAATTATTTTTTCCTTTATTTTATTCTTTTACTATATTTTTAAAACCATCTATTAACAAATTATTATTTATATTCTTATCTAGGTTTTTAAAAGCACAACTAACAAAATCTTTTTCATTTATATTACAACTGAAAAAAATCAAAATCTACATTATAAACTTTATCATACCCAAGGAAATTCATTTGCAACATAGTGTTAATTGGTTGAAAAATAAATGATTCAGTTAATTAGATTATACTTTAATTAATTTTTTTAATTTTCATGTGAGTTTAATTGGATTTATTACTTTATTAAAGTAGAAAAATCATATTAGATTTTAACGTACATCAAATGTTTATTTAAATATCAAGACTAGTATATAATAATATGAAAATTGATATAATATGATATAATAGCATGTTATACCGTGTTATACATTTCTGCAAAAGATTATGAATTAGTTTTTTATTAATATATGGAATCAATCATATAAAAGTAATGGAAAATTAGTTTTTTACAATTTTATATGTTGTTTTATCCTTAGCTTGATCTTAACTACTTAAATAAGAATTATATTATTGTACTTTGGTAATACATTCTTCTTAAACCGACTTGAATAATTTATTATTTAATCAAATTAAATAATTTAATTGCAATTGAAAATATAGTTTTATAATTTATTTTATCTTAGCAATTTCAAGATTTTTCTTATTTAATCATGAATAAATAAATGATAAATAAAAGAATATGATTTTAGGAAAATAATTTCTTGCAAGGAATTGATATTAGTCATTACATTTCCAACAAATTGATAATGTGATTAATAGAAACAATAATTCTTAGTTATGTTTTCTTTTATTTTTCTATCATTGAGATTAGAGCATTATTGGATTTTCAGTATATAGCACAAATTTACTTTGTCAAAGAGCATGTGACACAGTAATTTACTAATGAGTTTTATTTCAATTCTTTCGTTTAAATTTAGGGAGATAATATAATGAAATTATTAAATTATTATAAAAGCTGGTGATTCATATATGAGATATTAATTAACCAAAGAAAAAAAATTGTGAATTCACTGAATTGTGATAGTGAATATTGCAATAAACTTTGTCCAAGTGCGGTTAAAATTTCCATCTGGTTAAGTACTTACATCTAATTACTTTTAAAGTTGTTAAAAAAAACTAAAATTGAAATCAATATAAAAATTCAAAGTAATAATAATAATAATAGCAGCGGTGTTGTGATTACTGCAATTGTTGTAAGTATGAGTGTGGGATTTGTTGGTAAAATTTTGCAGATGATCATTAATTATCAATTATATTTGGTAGGTCATCAGTTGCTCATCATTAATCAATAGTCATCAATCACTTATAAAAGTACAATATATATGTAAGCAAATTTTTTTAAATTAAAATATTTTTATAATTATATTCGATTTTTATTAAAAAAATTTATTTGAAATTACAGTTTTACTAAAACGAAAGATATAATTATATAAGAAATTAAAATATTTTTATAATTTTTAAAACACTAAGGGCACTTTTAAAGACATTAAAAGGATTGAAAAAATGCATTTTTATACTAAACAGCATATTTGTAAGATAATTTATTAAATAAAATATTTATATATTTAGGTTATGAAATTTATTGAATAAAATATTTAAATCTCTATGAAATTACATATTTAGATTGTCAAATTTATTTTAATAATGTTTTCTTTAATGCTTTAAACGGGAAAAAAAAAACAGAATATTTTCTTTAATGCTTACTACTTGATGACATGTATAGGATGATTAAAGTTGTGGAAGTTTCAAGCTGAGATAATACTATGAAGTTGCCGTGTTAGACCAGTGATTGAGGACTGGTCTTTCCTGACCTCTAGAATTGCAAATGCCTACTGTTTCGCTACTTTAAATAAGTAACCAATTGATTCAAGGCAAAACATATTATTGAGTTTCTAAATTTTTTACATTTTTTTATATTAAGATTTTTTCACTTCAACTTCAATCACATTAAGTTTTTATTTAATAAATAAGTAGCGAATTGTGTATTAAATTAGGAAAAAACTTCTGATTCAATTTATTTTTTAATTAGTTTAGAAAAATTAATTAAAAAATCACATCAAAATTTAATAGCATATTTTCTTTAAAAATTGTAGAATTTATCAAAATTGATACTCAGTGATTGTATTCTTAAAAATTGAAGCAATAACGGAAACAACAATTTCAATCATTACAAGTAATAGGACTATTTGGATAGGACCATCAATCCTTTTGGTAACTTTAAAAATTGAATTTCAATGCATGCAATAGGATGATGATGATAAGGATTTTAATTACTTGCACCTCACCAATGGTGATTTTCTGCTATTCTAAGTACCAATCCAAAGTGAAAGTTCCTTCTAGTATTACTTGTTGCCAAATCATTTTCTATTGTTAATTTTTCTGCATTTGACCAGATTTTTCAGGTCTTATAATTAGCAATTACAATATTTTTTTTCTTTGTTAAAAAATTAAACTTATAAAAGAAAATTTTAGTACCAGTTGTTAATGAAAAAAAAATGTCAATAGAAACATTACTCAACAGCTCTATTGAATTTTTATTTTTGGAAAAGGGCCAAATTTATATTTAAGTATTAAAAATGGCATAAAATTACTTTTATTTTTTAAAATTATTATCGTTAATATTTTAATTTATGTTTGTCATTATTTTTAACAAAACGTCAACTCAACTAGCGAAATTGTAGCTAAATGCTATGTAAATCGTGACACATGTAAGTTAAAATCTAAATTTATCCGTACATTATATGAAATGATACAAACTTATCCATAAAAAATTATACAAATTTACCCCTAAAGATTTACTTAAAAAATAACCCAGCAATTTTCTCAGTGCTAGATATTTCTCTTTTATATAAATTATAGATTCTAAAATTTTCTCTTCTTATCCATAACTTGCATAGTAAATTTTAAAATATTCATCTTCAACAATGATTTCAGTATCTTATTAATTGATCTACAAGCATCCATTTTTTGCTTATTTTAAATCTGCATATCTGTCAAAATTTAATAAATAGACATATTTATATTATCTACACTATACTTAAAAAAAATATGATGTGGGGATAAATTTTTTTTGAACTAAAATATTCTCATAATTATATTTAATTCTCATTAAAATTTTTATTTGAAATGAATATTTTACTAAATTGGAAGATATATTACTAAATTAGAAATTAAAAAATTTTGTGATCATTTGAATTCTAATAAAAAAATTATTTAAAATGAAAATTTTATTAAATTGAAAAATATATTACTAAATAAGAAATTAAAAAATTTTTGTGATATTTAAAATTCTAATTACACTTTTAAGGGCACTAAATGCATAGTGTTGAAAAATTGCATTTCCCATACTAAATAATATATTTAGGATCTTCTACTAAATAGATACTTGCCTGTTTAAATTATTAGATCTATTGAATAAGATATTTAAATTTTTATGTTAATTAAAAATTGATTCTTTGTATAAATGAATAAAAAAATATATAAGGACAAACAATACCATATGTAAAAAATTTTTTTGCACAAATAATTATATATCATACTATTAATAGATATTTCAATATAGTAACAACAAAAATGTATATAAAAATTAAGAAACAAACAAAATGAAATAAAAACTTAATTTAAAATATTTAACAAAAATATTAGTAGAAGACATTAATTTTTTAAATTTACAATTAATTGTAATTGTTATTTTCAAGAAATTAATTTTATGAAAATATGTTAATATAAATATAAAAATATCTTGCTTAAATTTAATTATACATTTTATAGAGTATATATATTAAATTTAATTATAAATATTATATAAATACAATACACATGTACTTTTACTAATTAACCTATAAATTGGACAAATATAATACATGTGCATTTTTATTAACTACTATAAATGAACAAACTTTAAAATGCCTAATTAAAAATTTATAAGATAAATAAATCAATTCAAAAATTCATTTAACTCTAACTATGACTATTAAAACAAGTTTATCATAATTACTTATGGAAATAAAACACGAAAGCAAAATTTGGTGGCGCCCAAAAGAAAGTTGGCTATTCTCTACGAGAGTCAAAAAGCCTAAAAGTAGGCCGGTGCGTATTTTATGTGAGAGTTAAAAACAAAAGATGCTAAGAGAAAGTAAGGAGTGACATTGTTTAATACGATCAAATATTATCTTTTTTTTTAATTGATTAGAAATTATCCTTATATATAATATTATGTTGATTAACCGTATTTAACAGTTTTTTAAATGGCCGAAGCATAATCAAACTATATATTTAAAAATTTTAAAAATAAAATTTATAATCAAAATTATTAAATCAAATAATCTAATTTTTTAAATTAATATTTCGATTAATTGATTTTTTAGATTTTTTGGCACACCCTCTTTGTAGCTAAATGAAGTAGTGGACATGGTTTTTTCTTGTTGACTTCGTCCATGATCGACTAGCGGTAAAAAATTATCGCAATAGTTTTTTACAGACTAATTCACCATCAAGTAAACTTTTTTTGTAAGAGATTAGTATTTCTGTAGTAGAACCTAAGAGGTCTAATTGAATTAATTTTAAGGTTCAGATTACTGTCTCACTTATAAAATGTAATCCAAGAGATAAAAAATCCTTTAAAATAAAAAAAATAAATTAAAAAATATGAATCAATACATTTTATTTTTAAATTGAAAATTGAAGCTTTACGCCATTTTAGTAAGTAAGGTGCTACGCTGAATTGCAATAAAATTTAAGGAGAACATTGATTATAAAGTGCTCCATTCACTCCGTCGTAGGTGTCTTTGATAATGGCATAGCATATTTTAAAGAGAAAAATTAATATTGATAAATTATTTTTAATTTTGAATTAAAATAAAAGTAGATAAATACAATGAAAAAAATAATAAATGCAGATAAAATTGAAAAATAATTTATATTTCTTAAATATTCTAAAAAGACACTTATTAAATTGCTAAATAACACCTAGAAACCAAACATATAGTGAGTATAATTGATTTGAGGATTAAAT